>BRDA01044739.1:34807-47307 GCA_036984385.1 Crenuchus spilurus
CATTCTTAAGGTTTTACGGACTTGGAATTTGTGATGTATTATATGTAGTGTTTAAGGTTCAGGCATTTTGGAATTCTTACAATAACGATGTAAGAAAAACGATGCAAACATCAGCCAAGGATCACAATTCAGAAAAGTAATGAAATTATGATATTACAAACAAGTATTTGCCCTTTTAAATAACTGTCCTGTGTATTTAGGACAACCACAGCACTAGACCAATAGCTCCACTCCTACTTATGCCATTATTATGAACACTTCAACTGCTTCACCGAAAATCACAGTGAAAATGTAGCAGATATTAACACAGAAAGCCCATTAGGACAACATGGCTAAATAATTCCAGAAATACAGAACAACATAAAGCTTTGGGACCATGTTTCCACATGGACTGAGGCTTAGGGAATGCTTGGTGAGATGCTGACACCACTGCTGTTTTTTAAAAAAGGCTTTAAACGCACAATGTTAATATTTCATTGAGCTTTGCCCCACAGGAGGGCTGCTCGTAGCACGATAAAAAGCCACTGATGGGAGATCGTATTAGTGTTGTGAGCTTCAGAGGAAAGCCTTGTCTTGTTTCTCATTAATGAGGGGAACAGAGAGATGAACAACAAAGAAATGTCTAATTATATAGCAAAGAGAGAAAGAAAAAAACAACATGTAAACATGGCAGCACCATGAAAGGGGATTGTGTTTGTCAATGATACAGCAATACAAATTAACTGGTATCTTCTTTCATTTGTCCTGATATACAATAATCTCACATGCAATTCATTAATTGTATTGTTCTACATTGCTAATGTGTGTGGTTGTGTGTACACATATATATATGTATGTATGTATGTATGTATGTATGATATACTAGGATCACACAGCAACAGTAAGGGATTTCACATTGCACTGTGGATGGATGTACTGAAATTAAATTCTTCAAGCAGATGATGGGACATTCGCACCATATGTAAAACCATTAGACATCCTAAACAACCCATGCGACTCCCACAGCTATCAGGAAATTTGACAGAGATCCAAAAAGTTTAAGACGTGCAGATGTTTTTAGTTTAACCAAGCATCTGTTTGCACAGGCATAACTTGTGTAGAAAAAACCACAATGGGCCTCTAATAGCTTTTTATGGCACCATATTAACTCGGTTTTGTAATTACACTCAAGCAATAAGCAAATTGGACACAAACTGAGATCTCTGTAGAGGCAGCCAAAACCTGGAATGCTGAACACGCTTCAGTAGGCTATCTAGCATTTGCATTATGTGGTTTAAGAACAGAGATCATGCAACACCGTTTGGATAATAGTTTACAAACCCAGGTGAGAAATCAGTGAATTACAGCTAAAGAACATACTCCTTGAAAAAACATTTTGAAATAATAGCAGGACAACTTTGGACCAGATTTTTTCATTCAATAACTAGGAGTATTTGTATTGTATACATAAACTACTGTAATAATAACCTGTATTTTAGTTTCATTCATCCTATTTTTATTACTACAAATTTCCGATTCAATGCTCTGTAATGGTTATTCAAACATGCATCATTTTAAACTCTCATAGTGGGCATACACATCCATTTCAATGCATTTTCAACCCAGTGTTTTATGCCTTCTAAGTCCTTTTTAAGACATACAAAAAGTATTCTGGAATTAAAAGAAGCAATATCCCTATCGTCACTGTCTAACTGGCAAATTTCAAAATGTAAACCGTAAACATCAAATAATGCCTAAAAGAAATCCCACAATACTATGACATTCTGAAGGGGACTGAACTATAACTCTTCTGGGCATAAGATGTTGGCTTTTCTAGTTGTTTGTGCAGTCAGATTATACTGTTTATGTCCCTGTCAGATTGCAGAAGACAAATGTTTAGGAAGCCAAGATAACAGAACAACACTTCAACGTAGCATGTCGAAACAAGCATTCTCTCCTCCAGCTCTTGCTGAAACATACACACGAATGGCACACACAGAAATACACTCACAATCGAATGAGTGCAGCATTCCCCATTATGTGACAAGAGCCCCTCTCTGACAGAAACGATCTACTGCATCGTCGCCATGCACTCGAGAGATCGGTCTTCCTGAACGGAGAACAAAGGTTGATGGGTCCTTGAAGGACAAGTGTCCTACAAAACACCATCTCAAGCTGTTTGTGTTAACAACTGTACTTCAGCTGAAACAGGCTACCTGCCCAAGGAGAACGTGAAGCCCATTGTTTTCCACACTTCACTCTCCTTTGTGATAAAACTGCCATAAGCTGGCTCAAGGGCCTGTCATACACCATATCTCATACCTTTGCTAGGATCCACTTAGCTGAATACAGCCCTTGTGTTTCTTCATACACTCATTATTTTGCTTCTGCAATGATTCAGTGCCAGAATGTGTTTAAATGTTCAAGACTACATTCTCCACTTGTTAGAGAAGCTTACCATCACTAGAGTGAATTAACTGTAGTACTACATTCAACGCTGACATTTATGTAATATTTTGACTAGAATTCTCTCAAAGCAATGCCATCATCTGTTGTTGCTGTTGTCACTACACTTAAATCTGAATATTTTGCTATTTCTGGTAGTGGATATAGAGATACCCATGGTCCATGACTCAAAAGCTTCATTACAGCCTTGTACATTCTAGCTTTGGATTAGCGGTAACAAATCTCTGAGATCTCCATGGCCAGCTCCAGGCACTCTCCTGTTTCATGGCAGGCATCAAACAGGCCACAGTCAAAGTCACAGTGGCAGTTCCAGTCGCTGCTGTGGACCGGCTCTAAAGGGGCTGAAAAATACTTGTATGAAGGACAGATATGATTAGCAGCTCTCTCGCACATGGCCGGCAGCATGATGCACATATCGTAGAAGTGGCAGAAGAGGCAGTTGAGTACAATCCCTGCACAGGCATCTGATCAACAAAGAAGAATGAATTATGAGATTCTTAGGCTGTAAGAAAGGAAGTTATTCCTTATTCATGGCTATCACAAAACAGCAACCTGTTTCATTGTGCACTAATGGACAGTAATGAATGTTGACTTGTACTTTTGCTGTTTAGTCAGCAAGAACTTTTATAGCTGATTGATACATTCATATATAGTGTAAACATAAAAATGCTGTCTCAAAAAATGAGAAATAAAAAGTATTTGTAAACTGATGTTGCTGTATGAAGTGTTCATGAAGGGAAATTCAATCAAAAATGTGCAACTGGATAGTTAAAATAACAGTACATTTTTATATAAATGGAAGAAGCTGGTTTGTGCTTGACTTGGCTGGACTTAGATTAGACATTAGATATCATTATTTTGTCAAAAATGTTGGATTCTGTTGTATGACAGTCAGTCTATTTATACATAAGCAGTGGGTTATCAGATACACTGACAGCACTACAATACACATCCTTAAATTCAGGTGTGTCATTAAATAGTGAAGATATAGTCTTCAATGACTTCAAATTATGACAAGAACTTCAAGTATGCTGCCAAACATGTAATAAAAACTAAAAGCTCTTCTAAAAAAAAAACTCTTACTTTGGGATTCTAGCTTGCAGAGAGACACTCAAATGCCCTTAATGACTTTGTGTCTGTCTGCACCTCTTGTTTATAACATTTTAAAAGCCTCCGGTCTCTCCCATGGCATTTCTTTACACATGCATAATTTAAAGAATCACCTTTCCCTCCCTAAGAGAGAAGGAACTCAGGGAGCTGTTTGGAGATCTAATCAATTACCATCCATCTTTATTGGCCACCCTTTCTTTTTTTCCCCTCATCAAAGGGTCATCATTACCAAAAGGGAAAAGCTTTTTTTCACACCTGAAGGTGAGATTAAATCAACATATTAAAACTATGACTTTAAATGAACTGAAACTGACTCACATATTAAAAGATCTTTTTAGACAAAGCAATGTCCTGAGTTTTGAAAAAGTTTGAGATTTTAACATTTTAATGTTTTAAAGACATTTCAGTTAAGTTTTAGTGTACTTGTGTTGACAAATAGTATTTAAAAGGTGCTTAAATAAAAGTCCTTAAAATAGAATATTACAGAGCTCAAAGGTCAACTGAAAAAAACTGCAAAAAGGAAATACTGACTAAACTCATACCAAACATCTTACTTGCTAAACTTGCTGTATAATATCGATGCACAGTGATTCTCAGTGATTTAATTTTAATTATTCATACATCTAAGTATGTAAGCTTAATTGAAGGTACTGCTTAATTTACTTAATAGTTTTTCCACTAGTATGGTCAGCTTTAAAGTTTTCTACTCTCACTTTTTTTCCATTGTGAATTATACATTCGTTTTGATAATTAAGAGTTTTAAAATGCAGTTATGAATGCTTGTGGCAATATATAAAACTCATCATTTGACACTTATTAAACTTAAATCTAAATTTTAAAATAGTGAAAAAATATATTCATGTAATGCTTAGAGATGTCAAGAATGTCATTAGACACAAAGATAAATTGGCTGGTGCCAGTTAGAGCATTATGTGCCATTTTTCTCTTGACCAATTAAATATGGTTTTTGGTTTTCTACTTTTAGCAGTAATATTAGCAATACTGATATAAAGACACACTAGTTGAAGCACACTTTAGAAAATGAATCTGCATTGAGCAGCAGACTTTGCTGGCTAAATGTATACAACAAAACATGCACCACCAATCACAATTTAATTCAAACAGCCTGTCAAATTAAATATTCCATCAGTAAATTAAGATTGTCCACTTGGAACATCAATAGATAGAAACAAAAAGCTTAAGACATTAACAAGCATATGTATATAACAGTGAATGATATGGTACAACTATTCCAAATCAGTTTTTTTTTTTATTATTTAGTTTTGCATTAATATTAATGATAGCAACCACAAAGTGCTCACCTTCAGTATCTTCAGATATGTTGCTTGTAGAAGATGAACCAGAACTGTACACATCCACAGAGCATAAGGAGAAGGAGGATCCAGTAGGCCCTGTATCTCCTTTGACTTCCCCAGAATTGATTTCAGATATTGGACTCAGTCTCTGCACAGTCCTTTCTTGAGCTGTGTCTGTCACTATCCCACCTGGCAAATCTGAGTAAACATGTTGCAAACAGTATAAAATAGACAGATGAAATGTCAACATGGAACAGTAAACTTACAATCTAATTTATAACTAAACATATCAATATATATATTTCAGTCTAATACTAACAACTACTGTTTGTATCCTTCTATATATAGCACATAGCAAGCTGAAATAATTTCTTGTTGCCAACAGCTTTGTGTATCTGCAACAAAGTTATGTTCTCATATTGCATTGTTAACAGCAACCATGCTGTAAAATGTATCAACAAACATGTTCACACGCTGAGTGAATGGAGGACGCACCAAATGGCACCTCTTTTTGGATTCAGACATGCAATTGTCCCCAAGCAAATGTTTCTCAAAACATGGTGGCCAGATCCCTTCTAAAATACGCTCCTGCTCACCCACTGGTCTCAAAGCCCAGAAATCATTCAATAATGAATCTGCCTTTCATGGACAGATCGGACTGCAAACTATTAATGAATTATGGCCTTGGCTGAGCTAGCCTGTTTATTTTTCTCCCACCTATCCCAAATGAATTATTCACTGTTCTTTTCTCTCTTTTATTTAACATTTAATGTCTTATGATTAATTAACACACGGGACATATTTTCCGTACAGGAATCTGCATTGTTAGTTCAGAATAAAAGAGAAAGGGAGAAAGACAAATGAAAATGGCTTTGGGCTGTATTGGCTGATTTTTTTTCTCCCCCCTAAAACTGAATAATTCAGAAAAGTGGGTAAAAAGTAATTTGCTCTGAAAGTTCTGAGGCATCTATTTGTGAACATGAACATACTGTGCATTTGCAGACTTGTAGAAATCTATCACTTGAGCTTTATGATGAGAGGAAATGGAAACATATACAGCAAGAAGGAAACACACTGGTAGCAAAGAATAACCTCAATATAACCAAGCCCTCGTCATGCAAAAAATCACGTATTACAGTTAAAAAGAGCATTAAAAATGAATGTGGACATAGATGTCTAATCCATACTGAACATAAAAGTTCAGAACAGGGCGGCACGGTGGCTTAGTGGTTAGCACGTTCGCCTCTCAGCGCTGAGGTCTTGGGTTTGAGTCCATATCTGAGCGGAGTTTCCATGTTCTCCCCGTGTCTGCGTGGGTTTCCTCCCACAGTCCAAAAACATGGAGATCAGGTGAATTGGCTACTCTAAAAAAATTACCCTGATATGTGTATGTCTGTGTATGAATGTATGTCTGCCCAGATATGGTTGGCACTCCGTCCTGAGTGATCCCCCTAGTGCTCAATGCAGTCATCCAGGTGGATGGTCGCTTCCAGTTGAGAGTACGCTGTGCGCGACTGGCTGCCGCTTCACGCCGGTGTGTGTGTACTTGAAATGTGTCGATTGTAAAGCGTCCTTGGGTGTCTAGAAAGGCGCTATAGAAGTGTAGTATGTATGTATGTATGTATAAATCCAAGAACCTTTTTGATCTGAAGTCAGTGAAGGGTCTGTTACAGTGTATACATACAGTGTGTATATTCTATATGTTTAAACACAGTCACTTCAGAATGTTATGACCACCCCTGGTTTGGAATGAACTTGATCTGGGATGTCATGTGACAGCTTGCTGCATGTATAAATAAGTGAGCACACCAGTCAGTTTTAGCAGAGTGGAATACGATTATGGGTAAAGAATGCGATTTCACTGATGTCAGGTGATAATTGGGTACTGGGCAAAGGGTGGTGATTACATCTCAAAAACCACTAAGTATGTGGGATGTTATAGGGCTGCTGTAGTGAACTGATAATGAACTTAAAAGTGGTGCATCTTGGGCCATTGATGCCAGAGGAGAACGAGTGGTATAAGGCCCACTCAGAAGCGACAAGGAAAGTGCCAGGGATCAGCACTATTAGGTAGATGGCCATAATAATCTGGCATAACTGTGTGTGAATGGAACTGCAAGAAGTAAGAAAATTAACATTAACCTCAAGTTGAGGTCCTCAACAAAATATTTACCTCAGCCTTAAGATGTGTCTATATTGGCTACTTCTGCCTTCGAGCAAAAACCTTAAAAAAACAATAGGAAACTGCGTAAACTTACCATTTCCAACCAGAGAGTTTTTCTCCTCAGTTTCAATCAAGTTATGGTCCTCTACCTCATCACGACTTGAGTTTTTTCCAGCCATCTGTCACAACACAACAAAACACATGAACATAAAGGAGCTTCAGAAAAGGCTCAGAACGTTCTGGAAGCTTTCCAACTGTACACGCCTGACTATTAAAGCTACTTCAAGATTAATCAAACAGAAGCTAGTTCTCTCTCTCTCTCTCTCTCATTCTCTCTCATTCTCTCTCTCTCTCTCTCTCTCTCTCTCTCTCTCTCTCTCACTCACTCACTCACTCACTCACTCACTCACTCACTCACTCACTCACTCACCAAGTTTACACGGGAAAGAGAGAAATATCATTCACTTTTTTGAAACTCTACACCGGATAAAAGAATATCGATTAAGGGGATTAACCGTCGAGCTTCTGACAACAGCTCGAGCTCTGCCTGTGGAAAACTTGAAGCTCTGCTCCGAGTCCGGAGCTCTGATTTTCTGATGAAAAGTCAGATGTGAATTCGACACACCCGCCGTCTCACTGACTGAGCACCGTTTACGTTTAGTTTTGAGACTAAGCTTATATAAATGCCAGATGTTATCCCTGAACAGCACTGTTTCTCTCACCTGTTCCTCGGGCTACGTGTTGAAATCGGCAGTGTCTTCTCCGTGAACGAATCGTTCTACTGAACTCTACCTACAGATTCTTTCAAATGAATCCAGCGAATCGATTCCAAAGTCTAACGGAAGCAAACTTTTTTCCAACATCTTTCCAGTGTTGAGTTTTCTAATACAATAGCAACAGTAATTATACTCGTTCAAACCATTATCCAATAAAACCAGAATATAAACTACAACACCGTACCACAACTGTGGACTAGCATGTGAATCAATGATTCAATCTGACGTTCTGTTTGCTTAAAAGGAATCGGTTCGTTAAGCTGAATCAATTCAGTCTTTAGTTGAAATATAGTAAAAGTCATACATGCTTTGAAAATAATATATTGTGAATCAAGACAACTGCAGACTAGACACTAGGTTGACATAAACCTAGAATATTGTTGCCAGCAAATAATCAAAACTCAACCTAGTGCCCAATTATTTTACCTCTTAACTAAGAGAAGCCTACTTAAGTGAGCAAGTAACTGCATGTAGTGAATATCAAAAGCTAAAGCAGCAAGGGATAGATTGATATTGAGCTGTATTCAAATTTCTCTCAGTTTACAAGCCTGCCAATTTACTCTAATTAGCCTGCACATTAGTGTTGCATTTTAAAGGATGCCCTGCTGTGTTTGCATATGCTTAGAGCACAAGAGGCTGGTTAATTGAAAAATTAAGATGTGAGGGTGTTTGTCGGAGCAGGCCGCAGATGCCTCGTTCAAAGGGAAGTGCTTTGTAAATAGAGATGCCGCGCAGCGCTATAAGAGCATTACAGGGTTTTTATTCAATAGGAAATCTATCGGATTAGAGATGTTAGGTCAAACCAAGTGTGTCTGGAATCGCATTAGTGGGAAGAATTTGAGAGCATTTCAGAGTGTTAGGCCTGTAAAATGAAGCAAACCCTAATGTAAATATTGTGCTTTACATGTTTTAGGTCTACATGAAATAGGTTAATGTGAAAATATCAGACATTGAACAATATCGTGTAATTATGACATATAATCTAAAATGTCAAACATGCATGTCAAGATAATGTTCCTGCTTGTATGAGTGATGCATTATGAGTAATGATATGGTTAATTGATGTGTGTCCCACTGACATCCTAAGCTGGTCCTGTCAGCTAAAAATACTGCGACATTATACCATTTTCATTAACTATATTGAGTGATCATGAACAGCTCCCATACAATAGTTCTAATTTCAATGTATATTAAGTGCACCAGGAGCGCCGACTGAACAAGAATTACAACAATTAGAGGTTTGTAGCATTAGGTGTAGCTTAGGCCTTAAAGGAGTGGTTCACTCAAATATATTTACACAATCTACCACTTCAGATATAGTTGATGATCTAAGCCATGTTTGGAGTTCAATTTTTGCTTATTTGGTTTACTGGAGCTAATCATTTTGTGTCACTTTTGTATTGATACCCTTCTAATGAAGCCATCTCAACTGAGCGAGATGCAAAGCGTGACATTTGGGCTCAGTGGCATCATGACCATAGTGAGGTATGTGCTAAAGAATGAATGGAAAGGCTGTTGTCCTCCTGAGCACAATGCAAAAGAAGTTGTTCACAACAATGGGAAGAAGTCTGTGGGTATTCCACAAAGCAGGATTTCTAAGTTAGCCAGAAAGCTTAAGCCTAAGAATTGTCCATTTGGAATGTCCTGCTGCTCTTATGCCATTGGACAGGTTTGAATTTGGGCTTAAGTCAAACTGAGAATTCTTACTTTGTGAAATTACCCACAATATGTCAGCCAGAACTACAACAATACACAGGAAGGAGTGAACAAAATGGATCTAATGGTTCATACCTACTCATGTAAGTGGAGAACTTGGAGGTATCCACTGGTAATCTGGTACAATATGCTGGTGTGACCAAAGGATGATGGCTTTATTAAGAATCTGGTCAAAGAGCTCCTCATGTCACTTATTAAGAGGGGCATGGAGAGCACACCATACCACCTAAAGCAAATTACTGATGCAATGAAACAATGTGGGATAAAAACAAAAAAACTAAAACAAAACAAAGTCACCACCCAGCTACACTAGGACATCAGACAAGATGGCCAAGAGAGGAAAATAAGGTACAAGTTCTGCCCAGCTGCCAAAGTCAGCATCTGGTGTTCTTAGTGCACCAGGCCTGTGTAAACATGTAGTTGTCCTTTGTAAGGCCTGCAAGCAGTGAGATACACAGATTATTCATTCACACTAACCACAGTTCAACACAGTTCAGTATTAGTTATCAGTGATGCGTATGCTATTAAATATTACACAATATTATTACAGATTGATTTTTTTAAAATCTCATTTCACACATGTGTCATTACTGAGTGTGTAAACAAGAATTAATTTAGTTCATATAGTAAGAACAGAAAAATGAAAACTATTTTTTTGGTAAGAGAACATGTGTTTCATTATATTATATTATATATTTGTCACAAGTTGTACATTAGAGATGGTTTGCATTGCATCAAAGGGTTAAAAGGTTCTGGTAGAAAGAGCATTATGTAAATTATGTATATTTGATTTAGGTAGGAATGCACAAATGGAAGATGAAATAAAACTGTGCAGATAGATATCACTTCTGCCTCAGACAACATTTACATTTCAGTTTATCAGTCCCACCCCCTTTTACATTTCCCACCCCTTTCATTTTGCAATGTACTGTTTTTCATTTCATAAGTCTTTTTTATTTCAACTCTATTATTTATTATTTATTCACACAAAATCAATCCACATTTACATAAAGGGGTTGGCGATCTTACCAATAAATCATATCAGAAAATATTTAACACAATCGCAATCTGGAATCTGAATCTGAGTCCCTGGACTTCTCTGTTTGCAGCATTTAATACACAACATAACATTGAAGACACTGTTTTCAAAATGGCTATTAAACCCCAAACTTGATTTTAAATGTTAAACAAAGTTGTAATCAGCAGCCAATAAATAACACAACCATTAAATGACAGATTTTCAAGTACACAGAACACAAAGAGAAAAAAATGTAGTTAGTTTGAAAACATTAGTAACAGTACATAAAATGTAAACATCTCTAAGATTTGATAGAAATGTAGATTTGATTGATCACAATATAAAATCATGAAGGCTGAGTTATATATTAAAAATGAAGGTTCCACAAGGAAGCTTTGATTGTTCTTTATTGAAATTAATATTCTTTTAAAACCATTTGTGTTTAAGAGCCTTTGAAAAACAAACTGTTCTCCCCCAAGAACATTTAATGTAGAAAGGGTTCTGCAACAACCTTTTAATGGTTGTTTTTAACCTTTTAACCCCAGAATAATCTCTGCAGGAATCTTCAATTTTTAGAGCTGATCTGGTGGAGATAGTTTAACATTTTCTCATATTAGCCAACAATTACATACAGAAATAGACTATTCAAATCTGTTTATTTATCAAGGTGTGGTTTGCCTGTGTTTGAGTCATATTTTACTTCTAAAATTGTGATATTTTAAGCAAAATTAAAAGTACAACAAAGTCCTTTGTGTTGCTAAACTGGATATACAGTATGTTCCAGTACACTGACATAAAACCTTTAAGGAAAATGTACATTTTAATTTTGATTTTAGATTATGTTATTAATTCCCAAAGATTTGTATCTTTCATGATTTGCAGGAGGTCTTTTAACAGAAAGTTTAGATAGATTGCTGACACCCTCTTTCACCTTAAGACAACGGCTGAGATAAAAAGTGCTTCAACTGCGTCTCCACAGTGTCATATTCCAAATCCAGATTATAATTAATTACATTGCAATTGGATTCCTCTGCTGCTAAATGATTTATGGTTTAGGCCATCTCTTTAGCCCGCAGTAATGAAATATGTTATGTGTAATGACAAAAAATGGATTAATTCATTTGTATAAAAGAGGGATAAAAAAAAAATCAGGCAACTGCAATTGAGTCACAGCTCTGCTCTTTACCCATATACAGTAAAATGATACCCAGGCACATCATTTTATTCTAAATGAAAATACAGCATGAAAAAGTAAGTCAGTTCATCCACAGTTAGACAAAATGTGAAGTTATGTTTCTGTAGCTTGTGTTTGAATATGTTAAGCATCAGTTAAACGTCACTAAATACAAAGAGAGCAACTGCTGTACTTAGACTGTATCTTCATGATATTATGAAGCGATCTGAGAAAAAAAATAAGTGAGAAAATGAAACTTAATATAAATACACATCTTGAGCTGTTTTTCAGCCATGTTATGGTACTGTTGCAGTGCCACATGGGAAAGTGCAGAACAATGCTTTTTGGTTCAATGTGCCCTTCTCTGTTGCAAATGAAAATGTATCCAGTCCAAACTGTTTATTCAGGTGTATGTACAGTGAGTGCTAACCTATTTTCCCCACAGGCAAAGTTAAGTGTAACAGATGGAGGGGTGGATGGGAGTTGTAACAGTTGCTAAAACACAATCTAATTTAAAACAAACTAAAAGTCAATACAATTCTACTTATGACACTTCAGCCAAAATTACCTGAAATGAGGCAATTTTTGACCACAATGTCGAACAGCAAAAATAATTTAAGATTCTAATGAATTTGTGGATAAAAACAGCAAAAAATAACTTTTTTAAATGTCAATGTCATGCACAGAAATAAATGACAGTGCTTCCTGTGCATTTCTGTACTTTTAAAGGAGCAATCATCAATTTTCTCCAGAAATTGGGTTTCATGGGGGCAGCCACTTT
>BRDA01044739.1:49807-59439 GCA_036984385.1 Crenuchus spilurus
TTAGATGTGTGTCTTCTTTTGTTAGATTGCCATTTGGATTGCTTATGAGTGCAATTTCACATTTACAATTCAAAGGCAAACACAAAGTAATATTAAAACATGAATAATAAAATTCATTGAGAGAATATAAATAAATTACTTTGTTATTTTTCTATTCTCTGGAAATAATGTTCATATGGAGGTAAAACTGCACATATCCAGTGAAAACTTGCCATTTTTTTTTTGTATGGCCATAACAAAAACCATCACCTCCTCTGCATTAGGATGCCTTTCAATCTCAGCACCATATTATTAAAGTTCTACTTTAACTTTAGCTTTGCTCTGATATTTGGAGTTCTCTGCTACTTTGTCATTGTATGTGGGCAGCCACCTGACCCTCATATCTCCAGGACACTCCACAGCAACTCAAAATGACACTTTAAGTGAAAAAAAGAATCCCTTAGATTGACAGTGGAAATAGATATCAACATTTCCAATTAAGACTACAGATAAATTAGCTTACAATAGAAAAAAAGGATATCATGGAAATATGAGAAAAGCGGCAATTCGATTTGACGGGAGCTTAACAGTATATGAATAAAGTCTGTGGGGGATTCTTTATATAGCAAAGGAAGTGCAGGTTTCCTAAGGCAATCTCCTCACTTGGGACTTCCTGAGATAATCCAAGGGGGCCTCGGAAAACCCTGGAAGTTATTCAACCCCCGTAAATGACTAAATAGATTTTTTTTCTTCTTTTTCTATTAACTCTGATTTGCTTTTGTTCATTTTTCACCAGCCCCATATTGGTTGGAGGCAGTCCATTTGACTATATTTTTTATTTAATTAGCTGTCAATGTCAGAATCATCATCCTTGATGAATATTTTTACATTTCTGATCTTCCGCACAATGCAATGTTATTGTGGCAGGAATTCAAGTTTTCATCTCTAGAAACCTGTTCAGTATCTTAATTTGTTTTGACATATATTTCTTCCCTGCTGTGACTTTTACTGACCTCATAGTTTAATCCATATTCCAGAAAAATGCACCGTATTGCATTCATTCTTCTATCCGTTTATTCACTGTCTTTTTATCCAATTGCTTATTTGTTTCAGTGTCAAAATAGCAGTAGTAAAGTATGCTTTTAGCACAACCAATTCTGCCTGCCAAAGAGTAATCGCAGCAGTTAAATGTCTTAAATGGACCTTTTGTTCTTTGCACAGAATAAAGCAGTTGAAAGTGACTAATTGCAGGTGGTCTTAAAAGAGAAAAAAGCTTTTTACCATTAGTGCAATTATGATATGACATCAGACATTCTCAATAAAGTATAGTCTTGTTGTTATTGCGCAAGACAGATTATGATTGGGTTTAAGCTGAAGCACATTACGAGTCGCGCCTTAAGTAGTGCCGGGGAAAGAAAGACTCCCTGATGGTGTCATATGGCTAATAAGGCCTTTGATTCATATATACTTTAAGAGTCAAGGGTAACACAATGCTAGCCCTGTATTTCCACGTATTTGTCCTTGTTGGTGAGGATTTCTTTGTCCTAGATTTTCAAGACTCCAGTTGCACTCCAAGCACACAGCGCTGGAGGCTCATCTACATGCCTGCACTGTATTTTATACATTGTCAATTTATCTTTCTCATTACCATCACTAATAAGGCCTTTGATACCTCTTCTTACAAGGTTAATTGGGGTAAATTCGAAATCAATCCCCCTCCCATACGTTTTGATTATTACATTTCTCAAATACTGAGTATAGGAACCTTACAGGTACTCATAGGTACTAATATATTTCCAGAGTACACAGTACATAACGTCATTATATTTACTACTATATTTAAACTGAAGTGTGTGTTTTCTGTGTGTTCTGTTCTGTTTGTTTCCTCAATGTTCCTCCTTGTAGTGACCATTATGGATGATTCCAAAATAATTGTACTATTTTATACTTCAGTTTTACTCATTTACTTATTGTTAGAATATTAACTGTAAATAATACCTCAAGCCTTTAGTTTTTAATACTAACACTACAATAGTGACTTGAATCTGCAACCCTAACAATGACATTTCTATAAAATATTATAACAGTATATCACAAATTGTCCACAATAAGTCCACATCATACATGGACCTCCCTCTATCCATTTTTTCCTGCTAAACTTAGTTATCTCCACCAAATATTGACTTTTTAGGATCTGATTATTAAGCAATTTCCTCCCAACTTCAAATTGCCCGCTGAACAATTATTTCGAGGACGTTCCAAGACCCTGCGGACACAGAAGGTCTTGAAACTGATTATGCAGGGAGATAATTGCTATGAAGATTTCAAAAAGGCTGAAAATGAGTTTGACGAACCCCAAAAGTTCTTAACTACTGGTATGCGCCGAAGAATACATTTGCTGACGATGCCACTAAAGAGTTTGAGGCCATGTAGCATTCCCTGTGTGCTCAGGTAGGTGAGAAGTATCACCGCCTTTATTATCTGAGCTAATAGCATTCCAGATCTTTCAATTACAGCGAATGAGATGAACAAATTAATTAATAGTTCTTCTGATACAAATTTGCCTCCTTCAGCAAATGTGTTCCTTAGAAAGACATGAGGGTAAAGCCAGATATTGTCTGACACTGATTTGATTCTCCTGATTTGATTCCAATGCTTTAGTACATTCTTAAAAATACAGGTTCCTAAATGGTTCTGTGGCTTACGTATACAGTCTAAAGGAAAACTTTAAAAAAAAAATCTGCTTTAGAACCTCTTTATAGTACATTAAGGTTCTCTAACTTTCAAAAAGGCTCTTAATTCTGGCATGCTTAAGAAGTGAAAGTTGAATGGTACTTCAGGGAACCAGCCACACTTCTTCAATGGCATTACTCTAAAGTGCTTTCTTTTTTTTCTCACACAAACACACTTTGTTTAGTAGGTTCTGTAACTGATAGCTTATACACCAGATGATTTCTGTTTTGATAAATGCATGACCGCTGTTCCAGCACTTATGTAAATAAGGATATTAAAGACACTTTGTACCACTGCAGGGTGGAATTTTCCTTTCCATTTTCCCTTCCCCATCAGTTAAAGGCTCTTTTCCTGAAAAATGACACATTAACCCGGAAGCCAAGCTTTTCACATTGCATAATTTTCCCATAAATGGGAAAACATTTCAGTGTGGAAAGGAGGTATTAGAGCACATAGCAATGAATGGGGTCCTTATAACAGTGACATCACTTTCAGAACAGAAGATGAAGGAAGGCCAGGATGGAGGAAGAGGAAGGAAGGATGAAGAGTGAATGCCATCGGGCCACTTCCTCCCTTACAGGGTCATGGATGATGCCACTGTGCGAGCATACACATGACTGACAATAGCCAGGAGACAAATGGTCTAATGGGCCGCTCCACCACAAAAGTCGTCAAGGCTCAAATCGGTGTAAGTGGAGGTGGGGGTGGAGGAGGAGGAGGGTTTGAAAAATAATAGTTATTAAATTGATTGTGGTCATAATCTCATAAAATATGTGTCGGAAAATTATCCGCTGTTCGATTAACACATAACACGGGTGTCAAATCCGTAATAAAACCCTGATCAATAAAACAATAACCATGTTGTTAAAAGCAGGCAATGAAAGGTGTGGCCAGCTGTGTGTTTCAGGGGTGAGCAACCCTTTTAATATAAACGGATTTCATCTTTCCACTGTGTCACCTAAATCACCACAATGTTTGTGTATACAATTATAATAAGATAATAAATTGCAGCAATGGATGGATTACGGACGCTCTTGTCGACCCCATCTGTCAGGCGTTGTCGCAGGCCTAGAAAATGCATGTCTAACAATCTGTTGATTACACTCAGTCAAGAGGCGAAACTGAGGCTAAGCCTGCAGGATGACTCTTGCACAATACGTTATTTTAACCCATTGCAATGCTTAAATCGATAAAGGCTCCAACGTTAATGACTGCAATTAATGAGACTGCTTAAATCTTTATCTGAAAAAGCGATCATATCTGCTTGCAGTTTAATGAAGGGCTCGTTACTTCATCGCCCGGGCTCTCGCTTGCCATTTTCACTTATTAATTGGGCTTTTGTCTTTGAAAAGTACCCAGCTCATTGATTCTGAAGTGTATCAAATGCCAGGCCCTGCACTGAGCCAATATGTTGTCAGCATCTGCAAATAATGTCACTTATTCATTCATGTGAACATTCCCTTTGCCTGCACACTGCAATACAATTATTTCAAAGGTGGGAAGCCCCTTGACATTAGGGGCTTCCCACATGACCCATCTGATTCTTAATACTACTATTCTGACATTCATTTTTGCCTTTCTTTACAGTCATACTCTGCACGACAATTCAGTCAAACAGTGCTAAAGTTGAATATATGATTCTATACTCCACTACATTATTTAGAAATATGTACAAAAGAGCAATAATGAGTGTCTAGTTGGCAGAAAAGAACATCTAAAATTGTATAGTGTTTTATCTTTAAAGTCCATGGTATATTCACTAAACTCTAAATACATTTATAATTCCATGACCATATTTTATGCATACATGTAATAAAACACTAGGTTACTCATAACCATTCTCTGAATCAGGAGTGAATTCTTTCCTAGTATCAAACCAAATATGACTTAAAGACTCCTTAAATCCTTCCTCTTAGAGGGGTCTTATAATGAAGCGAAAGGGGCAATAACAGAAACTGGCATGTTCGTTTGGCACTCAAGCACCTTGGAATCATTTTCATGACACATTAATTTCTATCCAAATATTTTCCTACCTGTGTTGAATCACACAAAGGGAAGTTGTTCATTCAAAAAATTACTTTTTTTTTGTCAGGGACACTTGGCTGAAATTAATTGTGTGACAATTAAAAGGGGAATATTTGGTAAACATTGTGGTAATAATTGTCAATGGTGATGGGATTTTTTTAAACACATTGAATTAACTGCAGTAATACAAGTGAAGCTATTTGTGTTAAAGTAGGTTTCATTTCATCTTATTTAGTGCCTGAAGTCAAACTAAACATTTCACCATCTTTACACCATTTAAGTCACTTGACAAATCATTCAAAATAATTCATTTGTGTCATATTTGACTTTACTGAGCAAAACAAAAACACTATTCTCATGGCCATCAACTGGATGGCATTTTATGTTTAACTTAGATTAAATATTAAACATAATATTTTAATATTGAAACACTACTGATATTTTCATTCAATCAAAGTTTAAGATTCATCCATGTTTAATCCCTGTCAATTCCAAGTCTGCTCTTTGGATACCTACAGTATTCATTAAAATGAATGTCAGAAGTCATATTTAGACAATGTCCTTACTGTAGACACTGAGAAGGTTGAGAAAAGTATTGTTGATGTATTTTCATGGAAATAACCAGGTTATATATGTGGCTACAGAGTTTCATGGTGTTTGTTAGCAACATTAGCTTTGCAGCTGCAGTTCTAAACTAAAGAAGCAAAACATGTCTTGACTTTTTATCTACATCAGGGGTCAGGAAAATGTTATTGCTCAAATGTTGCTCTGTTATTGCTCAAGAGACAAAATGGAGAATCAAGATCCTTCTTGCCCACATCACAATTATTATAATAGTTATTCACAGGATCAAAACTAAGAAATCTCCCTCTTGAATCAGAAATGGTTGAGATCAAACTGAGATTCCCATCTAAACATTAGTTTTACTCTCTGTGCAGATTTGAGCACAATGTGAGACTTCATTGAGATCTCTAATAGAATTGAAGAAGAAACATGTGAGTTTGAAACAGTTTTCCTGAGAGAAATATCTGAGCAGCATGAGACTTTATCTTGTGAGCTTGAATCTGATCACATTGCTGTCTAGGAGAACCAATGGAGATGCTAATGAGATCTCCTTTTTTGTTGATCTTTCATGTATGAATACATGAACATGATTATTGAGTGAACCATTTCTTTAAATATAATGCAGTTTTGTGGATAATTCTTCTGGTTTCTCATTTACAGAATTAAATGAAAGTGATGGGTGCCACTTCTTATGACATTATTAACTAAAGAATGAATATTTCACTGTTTCAAAAACACTCAAATATATACATCTACCCATGCTCCATGCATGCACCTCTACTTTAATGGTCATCACTGGTGCTTTTGATGTGCTCATAGAGTGGATTAAACGGTCCTGCAGACTTAGCAGGCACAGCTAGTCACACGCTGAGCTCTAACATAGTCACTGGTCAATAATTCAATGAGTGAGGTCTATTGTCCAATTATACAGTTATCAGTGGAGGCGTCCTCTCTCGTTAATGACCCAAGTAAAGCAGCAATTAAAACGATTCACAGTGTGGGCACCAAATGATCTCTCCTCTTCTCGTGCCTATCAGAGCATTGAGAAGAAGCAAACCTACTAGGCTCTGGATTACAAAATTTCACATGGAGAATAGTGTCCACTGCTAAATGCTGATCAGTCCCTGTTGTGAGAAACAAGAGATATGGGTTGGTTGTTGAAATATTAGTAGTAAAGGTGTGTGATATGAGCAATATGATCATGTGTTATCCATATCCAACAGGATACATTCTGATATTATATGTATTTATCAAGTATTCAGTACTTCAAAAAAACGATTACGTATGAACCTGTACATTTGAATGCTGTCCTTTTTGTACAAAATAAAAGGTTAATGTATTGTTTTTGTTCTGCAGTGTATACTATTATAAGATTACAATTTTATTTAAAAACAAATTTGAGGAAAAATAACCAGTAACTATATTACAGCAAAGTAAGCTGCTAACTAGAGATTAGCTGGTGATGCTAAGCAGTTACTCATAACAAGTACAAGCTGAGTTGATTAAGTATATTAGTAATAGTAGCATGTATTTCATTTAATTAGTTAATTAAACATATAAACAGTGTTTTGTGATCACAACTCAGCAAAGTTCAGTCTCAGTCCAGCAGTTAAACTGTAGAATAACTAGGGTGACCATATTTTCATTTGGGAAAACCAGGACACCTTGGATCGGGGGGGGTGGGGGTGGGGGCTTGCAATAGCATATTTACAGTTGGTTTATTAAAAATGCTTTTCAGTAAGACTCAACGACAAAAATTCCAATAACATAATTTTATTTAAAAATGCATTTATTCAAAATGCTTAAGTTAACATTTCCTGTAATGAATGAATAGCACAATGAAATAAATAATGTCTCATCTAAACATCCCTTACTTAACAACAAAAGTTAACAATAACTCTCAACTCCAAATAACACATGATACTCAGTTACCCTCAGTAACGAACGAAATATTGTTCTGTAGGCTATTGGAAAAAAATAAATTAACAAATGACACACCATAACAATAACACACTGTGCACAAGGCTTCCCATTTGTCTCGACCCGGTCTGAATGCGGGGAAACTCTTCTGTAAATCGTCGGTAAACATACACTTGCGCTTCGGCATGTTGCTTGCGTACTGACAGTCACGCTGCCCTCAGAACAGGGCTGCGCTCAGGGATTACGTCACACGCAGCGCCGTGAGCAGTGCCCTAGTGCCTGTAAATTTACATTTTAATGGGCCAATGAAGATAATTTGAAAAACCAGGACATTTCCTCACTTTTTAAAAAAAACCCGGGACGCCCGGGACAGGACGTGAAATACGGACATGTTTTGGGAAATACGGACGTTTGGTCACGCTAGAATAACACACTGTTAGCTTCAGGAGCAGCAGCGCTTCAGTTACTTGAGACAAGAGTTTACCAAATAAGACAACACATGTTCAAGCTTCCAAGCAGTCATTAACTGAGCAGTTTCTCTGAAATTACCATAAATATATTTAAAATAAATAACATTTCAAGATATTAGTGTAGAGTGAAACACAAAGATGATAGAAATGTATGTGAATGTAGAGGAGTCAAGCAAATAGCATCTTAGAGGTCTGAACAGGTAATAAGTGTAAAATCTACATTAAAACACAATATTATTAATGAAGCATGCTTACCTTCTTTATGATTAGCTGTGTATAGTGTACTTTTTTTTCTGATAACATTGTTTTGAATGGTGTCTAAGTTTAAGTCTAATCCTCATTTAAATGCAGCAGTATGTAAGATTCAAAGCACACTTACTTCATACCAACTAACCTAACCAACCAACCAATCAACCTGTTCACTGTTCATTATGCATAGCTTGATGCCATTAAAGTAAATAAAACTAAAATATAAACAGAGTTTTCAGTGGAATTAAAATGATCATCAAGGTCAATAATTGTTCTTTTTTCTGGTAAATTACCTGATAGCACATAAACATCTGTAAGATGTTGGGAAAGGTATAAACATCTGAAATGCAAAATCTTTTTTTGTATTCATCAACAGCTGTAGGTACTAGATGCATTCTAATAACACATTGGTAAGACATCAAGATGTAGAAAATAACTGACTGCAAGAAAGTACTGCAGCTGCTAAAGATGATCAGGTGAGAAACTGGACTGTGAACTATAATGTGTAGCACATAGATAGTAAATTTAAGTTTCTGTCTAGATAGGTAACGTGGTAAGGCACTACAGGTAACTGCATCTTGAGTGATCAAATTTTCTTTGAAAAATTTAACATCTTTAATATTGACACAAAGCCAGTTTAGGAAGAGAATGTTAGGGTCAGAAACTTGCTTATTGTAAGAGTGTTTAATGTCAGAAAACAGTAACCAACTAACAAAAAGAGAACAAAGTGAAAATGCACCCACTGTCCTGAAGAAATCACAGTCTGTTTCTGTAAATGTGTGAACCCCTGTACCAGCCCTGCCTTGTTTCTGTTCATGTCCTTCAGTTTATATTTTCTCCAGCCATGAAATATCTTGTTGAATGCAAAGCTCTACTATTTAATTATATGTCTGATTTATGTTGCTATAAAGCCTTCCCAATGTTTCTCAGTTGTTGTCCGTCATTGTATGTCAAGCAAGTCATTGTAGTTTTGCCATGTAATGTTTTTTCAGTCTTGAGTCTACAGCACGTCTTGTTTTCACAGCCACAGTTTTTGCATAATAAGTCTCTGTGTGTGTGTGTGTGTGTGTGTGTGTGTGTGTGTGTGTGTGTGTGTGTGTGTGTGTGTGTGTGTGCGTGCGTGTGTGTGTGTGTGTGTGTGGTGTTTTGGTGGCACGGTGGCTTAGTGGTTAGCACGTTCGCCTCTCAGTGCTGAGGTCTTGGGTTTGAGTCCACATCTGAGCAGAGTTTCCATGTTCTCCCCGTGTCTGTGTGGGTTTCCTCCCACAGTCCAAAAAAACATGGAGATCAGGTGAATTGGCTACTCTAAAAAATTATCCTGGTGTGTGTATGTCTGTGTATGAATGTATGCCCAGGTATGGTTGGCATGCTGTCCTGGGTGATCCCCCCAGTGCTTGATGCTGTGCCGCTTCTCGCCAGAGTGTGTGTGTATATGAAGTGTATTGATTGTAAAGTGTCCTTGGGTGTCTAGAAAGGCGCTATATAAGTGTAATGTGTATGTATGTATGTATGTGTTTCAATTGAATTCTAGAGGTTATGGTCGCATTAAAAATGGAACAAGTTTTCAAAATGATTCATCTTGATCTCATTTTTTTTAAATCACAAAAACCTGTTAATTTAACAGGGGTGTAAAAACTTTACATATAGTGTCTCTTCCATGGCACAGATGTAATTCGGGGGGGGGGGGGGGGG
>BRDA01044747.1:0-10712 GCA_036984385.1 Crenuchus spilurus
TGGCTAGTGGAAATTCTGATTGGCCGGTAACTTTAGAGAGTTACCAGCCACATTGGCTGGTGATCAAAAAAGTTAATTTAGAACCCTGCTTGTAAAGTATTTAAATTAGTTAAATTAGTATTCTTTGCTGATGATACTAATTTATACTGCTGTGAGGAAAGTTTATAATTTCTGTATGCAGTAGAAAGTGAAATGAAGATGATGAAGAAATGGTTTGATATAAACAAGCTATCAGTGAATTTAAATAAAACAAAGTTTATAATATTCGGTAATAAACTAATTAAAAATCAAGTTAAACTTATGGTGTGTAAATAGAAAGAGTGTATGTAAATACATTTTTGGGTGTGATAATTGATCTGAGGTTAAATTTTAAAATTCATTAATAATCTAAAAACAAAAATGTCTAAAACTATTGGAATCCTGTATATAACTAAATATATATTGAAGCAGCGTTCACTTCATTTACTGTTTTGTTCTTTTATAGTATTATACATGACTTACTGTGTGAGGAGAAACACTTCTAAAACAAACACTAATCTAGTTTTCATGTTACAGAAGAAAGCAGTAAGATTCATAACTCGTTCAGATCATTTTGTGCCAACAAACTGTTTATCAGGCTAAGAGCTTTAACATTGAGCTAAAAACAGTACAGATAATGAACAAGTCCCAATATAACCTAGCAAACTCTATTCAGAGGCTGTGTGAAATCAAAGAGAGTCACTATGAACTTACAGGAATATCAAAGTAAAAAAAAAAAAAGAGCAAATAGTAATATAAAAAGATGCATATGGGTTAAATGTGATAAGACATTAAAAAATGTATGCTTCAGTCAGCAAATAAAAAAAATGTTAAAAAATAATGTGATAAACAAATGAGGAATAATCACTATAATTTATGAAATTCGGGAGTTTTGTTTTTGTTTTGAATTGCCTTGTTATATTGTTTAAAATAAAAGTTTAAGGTAAATTGGGTAAATTATAACTCCATTTCCATTTGTTTATTTAGCTAATTAACTATTTTTTAAATCTATTTCTATATTATACAATTTCAATTTTGTTGTTTTTGTATTGCAATGTATGTATCAATATATTTTATGAAATCAAATAAACTACTCATACTATTTCTACTGTGAACTATAAAGGCAAATAAAAGCTCAGACTTCAGACAGCAGCAGGGCTGGTAGAAGATCTTACATCAGATTCCTCATCAGAACTAAAACTGACTCTACATCAGCACCTGCTCCAAGATGGCTGATGCAGCATTCAGCTACACAAGTTTTTGTTATTGTGTAAAGCTCATTATATGTCATACTGTGTCCTAAACCACACCGACTAGTCTGTGACACCTTTATTAACATCTACATGAGTTATGCAAACAGGATATTTAAAACATTCACCTGAGCTTTAACCTGTATAGATTATTTTAAATTTAACACTTTTTTTTAATGTATATTTCACTTTAAGCATAAACCTAATTCTAATTTTAATCATAATTTTAAACTGAACTTCTGAACTTAACACAGCTGATAATAAATGATTCACCAATGTGTCACTGACTGGGAAATTACATTGTTTATTTGTTTATTGTTTATTTTAATGATATATGGTGTTGGCACTGTATTTATGATGTTTTTTATTCTAATGTAACATGAAATTTGTCATGTTTTTACATTTATTTGTGTTTGTTCTAATAACATACAGTGGAACTTTGACTTATGAGTTTAATTTGTTCTTTGATCAAGCTCATAACTCAATTTCCCCATTAAAATGAATTGAAATGCAATTAATCCATTCCAGCCCAATATAATAATAGAGAATGTACAGAAATAAACTGGTTTATTAAGTGTATTTACACTGAAGATCAGATGAAGATGCTGGCGGAAGTGGAGGAGATTTTGTGTTCTGTCAGTTAACTTAAGTTACTTGATACACTTTATGCTACACTTTATTGCTAAATGTAACTTACACACTATGCTACACACACACCTCGCTCATGTTTTTCCATCACTTTGTGCTTATCCAAGGACATCATCCTTTTCTTCTTCTCAGCACTGATCTTGGCACTCACTCATGCTTGTTAGTGACTCTTAGAGGCAGGTGGTGTAAGCTTACTGGCTCTTAACTCAGATCAGGGCTTGCATCATAAAGCAAAAAAATGACCAAACGATGGCTCTAATCTCAAAAAATATGTAAGTTGGTTCACTCGTAAGTTAAGTTTCCACTGTACGAACGTTGTACTGTATTTATGTTTATTTGTGTTTATTCTGTTAATATTTTGAGTTTGTAGTGTATTTACAGGAGTGTTATAGGAAACATGTCACTAAGGTTGCCGTAAGCCCAACATCAAAAACTGAAAGTACAAAGAGTCATGCTGACAATGATGGATTATGTCAGGTATTTGACAAGTGAAACTGCGCACACTAATGCGTAATGAGCACATCACTGTGTCTGCTGTCGTCATCTGACTGTAGAGTTTATTTGTGTTTATTCTATCAGTTTCTGTTTTTCTTGTAGTTATTTGTGTTATTAAGTTTTTAACATTTTATGTTTATGTTTGTATGGCAGCCATGGCCTAGTGCCTAAGGATCTGGTCTGGTGACCTGAAGGTTGCTGGTTCAATCCCCAGGCAGGTCATGACTGAAGTCCCCTTGAGCAAGGCACCCAATTGTAAGTCGCTTTGGATAAAAGCGTCTATTAATGCCTCAAATGTAAATGTTTATTTGTCATCCAGGCAAACTCTAGGAGGTTAATTGCATGTTGAACCTTGGGGCTAAGAAGATGAAGAAGTAGCTGCTGCATAGTCTTTGTGATGTGTAATGTTAATGTGAACTGACTGAAGTCAGGGGCACCCTTTATTTGGGAACAGAAATTAGGTATGTTATCTTCCACAGTGTGCGGACCCTCAGTCACAGACTCTGATTTTAAAACGTGCTGCTGGATTGAGTGGGTGTGATAATGGATGGATAGATGGAGCTAGTGTGTAAAGACTGAGATGGGAGTGTGTTGCCTGTGCTGGCAGTCTGGCAGAGGGGTTGATAATTACACAGGCAGAGATTAAAGTATGAGGAACAGGGCAAATGAAGGGTGTGGTGGTACACCTGAAAACATAGAGGTACAAAATATAAGTAAATATATACAACATATGTAAACATAAACAGTCCATCTGAATATAGAATACACAGAACTCATGTTATTAGATCATTATTCTGGATATTAACAGTATTATCTTTATTCTAGATATTAATGTTATTATTTTTTTAATTCTGAATATTAATACTATTAGATCTTTATTCTGGATATTAATGTTATTAGTATTCTAATATAAATGTTATTACAGCTTCATTCTGGAAATTAACATTATTAAATCTTTACTCTAACTATTAATGTTATTAGAGCTTCATTGTGGATATTAATGTTATTATATCTTTATTCTGGATATTAATGTTATTAGATATTTATTCTGGATATTAACATTATTAAATATTTACTGTAGATATTAATGTTATTAGATCTTTATTCTGGATATTAATGTTATTAGATATTTATTCTGGATATTAATGTTATTATATCTTTATTCTGGATATTAACATTATTAATTATTTACTGTAGATATTATTGTTATTAGATCTTTATTCTGGATATTAATGTTACTAGATATTTATTCTGAATATTAATGTTATTAGAGCTTTATTCTGGATATTAATGTTGTAAGATCTTTATTCTAATATAAATGTTATTACAGCTTCATTCTGGAAATTAACATTATTAAATATTTATTCTAACTATTAATGTTATTAGAGCTTCATTGTGGATATTAATGTTATTAGATCTTTATTCTGGATATTAATGTTATTAGATATTTATTCTGGATATTAATGTTATTATATCTTTATTCTGGATATTAACATTATTAAATATTTACTGTAGATATTATTGTTATTAGATCTTTATTCTAGATATTAATGTTACTAGATATTTATTCTGGATATTAATGTTATTAGAGCTTTATTCTGGATATTAACATTAGATATTTATTCTGGATATTAAAGTTTTTAGAGCTTAATTCTGGATTTTAGCATTATTAGATCTTTATTCTGGATATTAATGTTATTAGAGCTTCATTATGGATATTAATGTTATTAGATATTTATTCTGGATATTAATGTTATTAGAGCTGTATTCTGGATATTAACATTATTAGATATTTACTCTGGATATTAATGCTATTAGATCTTTATTCTGGATATTAATGTTGTAAGATATTTATTCTAATATAAATGTTATTACAGCTTCATTTTAGATATTAACATTATTAAATATTTACTGTAGATATTAATTAATGTTATTAGAGCTTTATTTTGGATAATAATGTTATTAGAATTTCATTCTGTATATTAATATTATTAGAGCTTCATTCTGGATATTAATGTTACTAAAGCTTCATTCTAGATATTAATTTCAATACAGCTTCATTCTGGATATTAATGTTATTAAAGCTTAATTCTGGATATTAGTGTTATTAGAGCTTCATTCTTGATATGAATTTTATTAGACAATCTTTCTGGATATTATTGTTATTAGAGCTTCATTCTGGATATTAATGTTATTAGACTTTTTTAATGTTTCTCAGTTTTCTGATTGACTTCAGGTCTACATATAGTAATAATTATTTTAGTACAAGTCGGTGCTGTTGGGTGAGTACTAAAAATAAAGACCTGGGGGGTGGGGGGGCAGCACTGAGCTCCTCCCTACACACTCTTCAGCATTTTATCATCAGCTCTTCTATCTGCCTCACAATCTACACCTGTACCTTCACTCAGGTAAGCACATCTTACCTGCCCACTCATCTCATACTGCCTTTATTAGTGCTATTATTATTGTACTGTGTATCATTGAGTTTTTACAGTGTTCTTTAAAGAGTTTTAAAAATTACTTTCAAGGGTTTTAAAAATTACTTTCAAGGGTTTTAAGGTGTTCTTTAAGAAGTTTAGGATGTTCTTTAAGGAGTTTTAGAATGCTTTTAAAGTGGTCTTTGATGTGTTTTTCTTAAAGAGTTTATGGTGTTCTTTAAGGTGTACTAATAAGTTATTTAAGGAGTTTAGATGTTTGTTAACTTTCATTAAAATTAAAGAAGGTTTTTGGCCTCTCCTGTATATTACCATTTTGGAGAGATTAGTTTTTCCTTAGACAGTAATGATTTTTACACTATGGTAGCTTACTCTGGTGTTACTGTATTAGTTAATATTACTCGTGCATTACTGTAAAATTAATATTACTTCTGCATTACTGTAGAAGGTAATATATCAGCTTCTAGGTGAATGTTAAAAATTAATTCTACGTCATGGTGAATGTTAAATATAACTTCTCCATCACAGTGAATATAAAATTTTACTTCTACGTCATCGTGAATGTTAAATATTACTTCTCTGTTACAGTGAATGTTAAATATTACTTCTACATCACGAGTGTTAAATATTACTTCTACATAATGGAGAATGTTAAATATTATTTCTTCACCACAGTGAATATTAAGTATTACTTCTCTGTCACAGTGAATGTTAAATATTACTTCTACATCATTGTGAATGTTAAATATTACTTCTAAGTCACAGTGAATGTTAAATATTGCGTCTCCATCATGATGAATATTAAATATTACTTCTCCGTCATAGTGAATGTTAAATATTACTTCTCCATCATGGTGAATATTAAATATTACTTCTCCATCATGATGAATGTTAAATATTACTTTTCCATAACTGTGAATGTTAAATATTACTTCTCCATCATGATGAATGTGAAATATTACTTCATCATGGTGAATATTAAATATTACTTATCCGTCACAGTGAATGTTAAATATTACTTCTCCATCATTTTGAATGTTAAATATTACTTTTCCATTACTGTGAATGTTAAATATTACTTCTCCATCATGATGAATGTTCAATATTACTTCTCCATCACAGTGAATGTTAAATATTACTTGTACGTTACTGTGAATGTTAAATATTACTTCTACATCATTGTGAATGTTAAATATTACTTCTCCGTTGCTGTGAATGTTAAATATTACTTCTCCATCACGGTGAATGTTAAATATTACTTCTCCATCACAGTGAATGTTAAATATTACTTCTCTGTCACAGTGAATGTTAAATATTATTTCTCCATTACTGTGAATGTTAAATATTACTTCTCCGTCACAGTGAATGTTAAATATTACTTCTCCATCACAGTGAATGTTAAATATTACATCTACGTCATTGTGAAAGTTAAATATTACTTCTACATCATGGTGAATGGTAAATATTACTTCTCCATCACAGTGAATGTTAAATATTACTTCTACGTCATTGTGAATGTTAAATATTACTTCTCTGTCACAGTGAATGTTAAAAATTACTTCTCTGTCCCACCATAAATGTTAAATATTACTTTGCATCGTAGTGACGAATTAAATTTTACTCTTGCCAAAAATAAATGAAACTGTAGACTCCTCCTTAAACCTGCTGAGCTTAATGCTTATCAGTGTAATGATGTTTGTAATAATTACAGGCTGTGTTTTCTTTTCAGAAATATTCATGTGAAATATGAGAAGTATGTAGCATCTGTTACTCACAGCATACCTGAGGTTAAAGTCAGATTCCTTTTCAAAATAGCTGACATAACTGAAGGATTTACAATCTGCAGCAATAACAAATACCTTTAAATAATATTATATATAATATAGACATAGATCTGTACCTTATAGTAGTTAATTTTTGATAATAAATGAACTTTTTTATGTAGGCTTTTGATTGTACAAAGATGCAATGTTGTTGTGCCTCTAATTTATATGATTGTAATGCTGTTTTTACATTTTTATTAATATTATTAATAATATATATCTATACTGTGTCCTTGGGTGCTTGAAATAGAACATACTATTATTTTTGTTATTGATTCTTTTCTGATCTGACAGTCAACAATTACAAATTATTCTTTATTAACATACTGTTGCATTTTTTTCTGTTTTATTCTACCATAATGTCACCAGCTGGTTGTATTATCTTGACTATGTGTATTTTATATATTTATGACTACTTAAGGACAAATATTGGTAAGAGCAGCACAATTACAAAAATATACTATATTTTAAATTAGCATTTTTACCCAGCAGTTATACTGAAAGATATAAAGCAAAATAATTCATTAGAACATGTCACATAGTATTTTTGATTGGTTTTTTGTGTAAGATTAATTACATGATCCTTCTAAAAACTTACATTAATGTATTCTTAGAGAAAACTATTATAATAAGCTACAACATATTCTACAGTAAAAGCACTCAGTATTTAGCATGTGCCTTTTGACAGTAAATTCATGTCTTTATATGATGAGATAAAATGAGAAAAGTTGTAATGAGATGAAACTATAAGATAAGACTAGATGAGAAGACAAGATGAAATAAGAGGAGATGAGATTAAATTGAGAAGATTAGATGAGATGCTATGAGAACTAAAGATGGTAGCAGGGTTCTTCTCAAGATGATGTGATTGGTTGAGCTAAAATAAGATTAGATGAAATGAGAAAACATGAAATGAGAATGCAGAAGATAGGAAGGGAACATGATATGGGATGAGATTATATGATTAGATGACATAAGAAGAGGAGATGAAAAGGTGAAATGAGATAAGAATATATAAGAAGATGAGATGAGAACTACAGATGGTACAGTTTCTTTGTTGTTACTGTATAAAATGATGAATGTGTACATGTATAAAGTTTATAAGTTTAGACTTCTCAAGCTTTAGGTCTGTTTCATAAGAATTTTAAATAAGATCTCATTTGTGTTTGTAAACTTGTTTAGCTCAGCAGGGTTCTTCTCACACTCATGAGATCCATCAGAGACTGACCTGAACTTTCTCTTCTCATTTAGGACTCGAGAACAATGAGAAACAACATCTACTGAAAAACAAACGAGAAGAAAAATGATGATCAACAGAGCACTTCTGCTTTTTGTTCTCTGGACAGGTAAGATATAGAACACACCTGAGTCCACTTCAGTCCATATCTCCATCAGTACCGAGTCCAGTTCAGTCCATATTTACATTTACATTTACAGCATTTAGCAGATGCTCTTATCCAGAGTGATGTACAACAGTGCTTTGTTCCCATAAGAGAATTTATCTCTGCTAGTAAAGACAGGTTAGAGTCCAAGCAACTCTTCAGTTCAGACATTGTTAGAACAGCCATTACTAATACCTGGTAGGATCGACCCTCTAAATATGATCTGAACCACTTCAGTGCAGAGCCATTGACAGAGGTTAGAGAGTGTTGACAGGAGGATCTTGTGGTTGACCGTGTCAAAGGCTGCAGAGAGATCAAGTAGGATAAGAACCGACGACAGTCCGGCAGATCTAGCTGTCTTGAGCTTTTCAGTCACAGCTATCAGGGCCATTTAGGTGGAGTGTGCAGGTTTGAAGGCAGACTGGTAGGGGTCCTGGAGTTGTTTCTGGGAGTGAAAGACAGATAGCTGGTTATAGACAGCACGTTCAAGAATTTTTGAGAGAAATGACAGGAGTGATACCGGTCTGTAGTTGCTGACATCAGAGCTATTCAGTGAAGGCTTCTTCAGGATGGGAACCACCCTAGCAGTCTTGAATGCCAATGGAACGTGACCTGAGGACAGAGAACTGTTTATGATAGAAGAAATGAAAGGTAGTAGGTCTGAGGAGATGGACAGGAGGTGTGTGGATGGTATAGGATCCAGTGGGCAAGTTGTTGGGTTGCTGGATTTCAACAGTTGTAGCACATCCTCTGTGAACAGAGAAGAGAAAGAGGTGAACAGGTTAGTATGATGGGAAGAATTTAGATGGAGATGGAAACAGAGGAGAAGGACTTGTGAATCTCATCAACCTTCTCCTCAAAGAAGGTGACAAAATCTTCGCAAGTAAGTGAGGAGGGTTGTGGGGGAAGTGGAGGGTTGAGAAGAGAAGAAAAAATATTGAAGAGCTTGCGAGGTTCAGATGCCGATGCTTCCAGTTTCCTTCTTGTGTTGCCAGCTCTGTGGGTGGGTAGAGTTTGGTTGAGGACGAGATGAAAAGAAGATAGAAGTGGTAGGAGACACGATGACTGCAGCTTGTCCGATGGGAGGTTGAAGTCACCAAGGAGACTATCTCAGTCAGTACCGAGTCCAGTTCAGTTTATATCTCAGTCAGTACCAAACCCAGTTCAGTTCATATCTCAGTCAGTACCGAGTCCAGTTCAGTCCATATGTCAGTCAATCCATCGTCCAGTTCAGTTCATATCTCAGTCAGTACCGAGTCCAGTTCAGATCTCAATCAGTACCTAGTCCAGTTCAGTCCATATGTCAGTCAATCCATCGTCCAGTTCAGTTCATATCTCAGTCAGTACCGAGTCCAGTTCAGTCCATATCTCAGTCAGTACCAAATCCAGTTCAGTTCATATCTCATTTAGTACCGAGTCCAGTTCAGTTCATATCTCAGTCAGTACCGAGTCCAGTTCAGTTTATATCTCAGTCAGTACCAAACCCAGTTCAGTTCATATCTCAGTCAGTACCGAGTCCAGTTCAGTCCATATCTCAGTCAGTACCGAGTCCAGTTCAGTTCATATCTCAGTCAGTACCGAGTCCAGTTCAGTCCGTATCTCAGTCAAAACCGGTCAGCTGATCTTATATATAAATATCACTGAGAACATCACACAGCACTGATAACAACAACATCAAACCTTCTTCTCCCTCAGGGTTCTGCTCACTTCATACACATGCACAGGTAGGAACATCTGTCTGTCTGTCTCACTGTGTCTTTGTCTCACTGTCTGTCTCACTCTCTGTCTGTTAGATATGTGTTCCTAGCTTACACTGTGCTAGGAAACATTACACTCTGTTGTGATGTGCACTGCTGATAAATGTACAGCTTTCTTGTGGAGAAGCTGCAGTGTGTGGTGGGGGGTTGCTGTAAGGTCATGAGCAGCATATATCATAACACGGTAAATGTTACCCCGTCAGGGAAAACCAGGCCAAAGTCGCTTGGTAACATATTGCTGGGTTGTTCAGCCTGTCACTCACATTAGCCACAGAAATGAGCCGCTTGTTTTATTGCTGTAAATGAAAGATAGTACCCTCAGATATCAATTGTAGTACATGCTAGTATTAAAAACAAAACTTAAACTCATCAATAAAGTTGTTTTTGAGCAATAATCCATTCAGCAAATTTGCAGATTTTACCTGAAAAACGGGTTTATGTGACCCCTCTTCTACCGCGGAGATACACAAGCTTGCTGGGTGTCATTGAGCTCCTGAACTACTTCTCTTCACTGTAGAAATATGTTTGAGCTCATGTATCCATCCACCAAACCTATAATTCATATTTGGAAAACAAAGAACTTTGACTGGCTTTTCCCAGATGGGCTCACAAATGTAAATTAAGTGGATTCTATTAAACATTTAACAAGTATTTCTCTTGTACACTGTAAATCTGATCTCAATACATGCAATGTCTCTATATATCACACACAGACCACAAATGTGATAGTAACAACATATACTGCAACTAAAAATCAAAGTACCACCAATGAAAGCACCAGCACGCCAAGCGAAACTACCACAGCCATGGAAATCACCAACACGGCTGCGAGTGAAAACATCACCATGCCAAGTGAAAGTCCCACAGCCATGGAAATGACCACCAATACTGTGAGTGAAACCAC
>BRDA01044748.1:14286-25173 GCA_036984385.1 Crenuchus spilurus
TGGGGATGAATGCTCAAATTAGGCACGTCCTCGTCTCGAGCAATCGACCAAACGAACAGCTCCTGCACGGATTAAACTCGTAAGTAGGGGTACCACTGTACTATGCAAATAGTTATGTCATAATTACATAATAAATTTATAACCTTAAAAATGTTAGAAACCTTCATATGAAGCATGAATACAAGACTGGGAAATATAGACGACCATGTAGATAAGTATGCGTGTGTGTGTGTGTGTGTGTGTGTGTGTGTGTGTGTGTGTGTGTGTGTGTGTGTGTGTGTCTAATGGTAACTGTCAGATTTTTTGGGGTCCCGCATAGTCTGTGGCCTGTAGCAGGTGGGACCTGCACGCAGGAAACATTTCCACTCAACCTCAACATATTCAGGTCATATCACACACATACAGACACTAACAGGGACTGACAGATAGTGTGTGTGTGTGTGTGTGTGTTTGTGAATATGTGCATATATGAATACAATCTGTGCACATATACAGGCTTTGCCATACTGGACTGTAGCATTTCTTGGCAGTTAAATGTTAATAAAAAACGAACCTAATAAATACAAATAAATAGCTGACTGTGATTTGATATGTATGAGTGTTAACCATTAATCCCATCCAGTTTTATAATTCAAATCAAGTCATGTAGCATCATATTGACTCAGACCTCTCCTCCAGTTATCTGTGGCTTTTTTGCCACAGTCTTCTTTCTTAGTTATAATCATCCACAGACACTGCTGAAAGTATTGTAATGGCATGGCCTGTTGTTGTGTTTTTTAGGTATAATGAAGACATTTGGCAGAATTTATGACAAACAGATCAGAATTTAAGCTATTATTTCCTGATGTATACATCCGGATGTCTTGAAATGTAAAATAGGGCACCTTTGTTGGCAGCTCATCCAATCTCAGGTGAGGAAAAGTATGGGAATGGATAGTATAGAGACATAGTTATTGCTTCCAAGCCAACAACCCGCTGGCAACCATATTACTCCATTATTCTTTTGTAATGTTTTACCAGAGCGTCTTTCAGGTATTGCTCATTTTATAGACTCTCTGGGCTAAAACCAAGAGTAAGATAGCATTCAGAGCTATTAAATACTATTAATAACAGTCAACAGGGCAGACCTTGGCCACAATGAATCATCATTTGGAGAGTATGATCAACAAATGCAGCTGTTATGGATGGATGGATGGATGGAATAAGCATATGTTGTATAATAAGCATCAAAGGTGTCAAAAGTATTGACATTCATTACTCAGGTAGAAGTACAGATACTAGGATTTAAAAAGACTTTTATAGAAGTTGAAGTATCAACTTAAGCTTTTTGCTCAAGTAAAAGTACAAAAGTACTGGTTTCAAAACTACTTAAAAGTATAAAAGTAATGTAAGGAAAACAAATGCCGAAACTTTTATGTTTTGTGTTTTATGTTGTTTTAGGTTATTTAGGAGCATTATTTTAGTATTTAGAGTAAATCCTTTATTTTTCTGGCAATCGATTGCTTTCCCTGATTTCAAATTTACTCTGTACTCCATTACGTTTTTTAGGAGATCTGAGCAGTATTTTAAGGTAGCACAGTTTTCTTACCGTAGCCTGTTATGCTAAGCAACATTTTTTATTTATTCCTTTGTTATCCTGGTAAAAACAATACAAACGGACTTGTTTGAAAAACAAGACAGAATAAACGTGTTTGAGGACTACACTTCATCTCTTTCTGTTGTTTTTGGAGGATATTGGTTCAACAGGCACGAGTTAGAAACTTCAAGCGCTGCCTTAATAACGCTGAATTGTGGTACTGAGTTTACTGGAGAGTGACGACACGTGACGTGCAGGTACCAATAGGGTATCTCATCCAACCACAATTAAATTCACTCTTTCTGGATGGTGCAGTTTATCTGGATAGGATGTTTTTTGAATGATGAAAACCAAAATTAAATACTGCAGAAATAAGGCTGTTTTGCACACGCAGAGATAAAAACTTAAAGATGGTTTTATTAAAGTAAAGACTTGTGAAAACAAAAGGCAGCATGGTGGCTGAAACGAAACATAAAGAAGGCTAAGCTAAAGTCTAAAGTAAACACACAACACATAGAAATAGTACTCACAGACGATGAAAGGCAAAACACACAATATCTACAATGACCAACACTGACAATGCATATAGCGATGAACATAGACGATGGATATTGACGATAATGACTCGTGAGGAACAAACACACAGCTTATACAGACAAAGTGATTACATAAAACTAGTGACAGCTGAAACCAATACGTGATGTAACAGGAAGTGATGAAACAGGAAGTAACCAAAACAAAGTAACCGGGTGCAAAACAAAGCCTGACATAGAAAGTACTGATAATTGCATGAAAATGTTAGTAAGTGGAAGTAAAAAGTCATCCAAAAATAATTACTCCAGTAAGTATAAATAACCAAAATTTCTACTTAAGTATAATAAAGAAGTATTTGTACTTTGTTACTTGACACCTCTGATAAGCATATAATAAATGCAGCTGAAGTGGACAAAGTGTTCATTGTAGAAGTATGAGGTAAGACAATGTTACCATTTATAGCTGTTTTAGTGTCTCCCTCAAGTTGTTATTTTAATGTAAATAATACAATTTATCCATTAATTTATCATTGTCTACATAATTCTGAAACTGTAATTCCAATGGTGGTTCTGGTGTAATTTTTTCGTGATTTTATTCCCATCCAGATCAGCCATGTCAGTGATTTTCTCCATCCTCCTCTGAGAAAAATACAGGCTGAATTACTTACTAATTCAACGCTCATCTGATAATTTTAATCCCATCCAAATTCAATATGTTATGTTGCCATTCCTTCTCACAACATATTTTGCCACTGAATACCAAGTGATCAGGTGTTTCAGATCCCATTCTTCCTGCAAACACGTCTGTGCAACAGTGCGGGGGTTGTTAAAGTCACAGTTTTTGTGTCAAAATTCTTGTTTTTCCATTTTCTTATTTGGGGTTGTACATTTCCCTTCTCTGCATTGCCGCTGACAGTCAGTTTAAGATTTTTTTTATAGTCCTCAGTTGTACTGACCCAGTTTAAAAAAGCACATATAATATATGTTTTCTCTCTGCCATGCAAACACAAAATTGTAGCTCTCAAGCTGTGGGTGGAGCAACTCAGATGAGGGCGGAGTTTCTAATGAGTCTCCTTATTTCTCAATAAAGGGAGCAGGGATGCCTGGCCCCACCAGCTGTTGTTGTTGAGCATTGTGTGACAATCATATTTTTTGTTTTATTTAAATATTTATTTTACATTACATTTATTTTATTTAAATATTATTTTCTAACATTTTTGTGGATTTGACTTATGAAAATGGCAGTAGTTCTCAATACATTTTAAAATATTCCTGTACGTGTTTGTTAAGATCAGTACTTTCAGCAGTCTTCATTTAGTTAGTGAGTATGGGGCTAGCCTGTCAGCATTAAATGTTCATCAGTCCATGCATTTGAATTCTGCTTCTGAACATGCATTACTGTGTAGTGTAGCTTCTTATTTTTATTTCCATACACTGTCATCCATCCACAAAATTGCTCCAACTCTGTCACTTACCATCTTCTGCTTTAAAAGTGTGACTGACTTGACTGCACTCCTGTAGGAAATATCAGTGAAAGGTGTTCTGAGAAGAACGCTTTATCACAAGCAGCCCACATTATATTCCTGCAGGTGTGTTGACATGGTGGAATTTTTCTGTTATGACAACCCTGAGTAGCGTTCGCTCTCTGAGTTATGATTCCGCTGTGAATCAGGGTGAATCTTATATTACTTTCCTGACATTCTCCTCCATATTTGTGTAAGTGCTTTTATCACTGACTTCTGTAATAACTCAGATAGAGCAGACTGAGCAGCAGGGGCTTCTACTCCATTCAGAAAGGCACTCCTTCTCTGGGCTCTTTTCAGAATTACAGCATGTGTGTGGACTGTTACAGGCCTTCCCTGTTCAGCTAAAGCCTGTTAGACACAGCCTGAGCGACCGAGTAGCAGAGCTCATTGCAAAATTTAGCACACAAAGCAAAAAGTGATTTAAAGAATTTAATATAGATAATATTTCTCATTATAAGATTATTATAAGACTATTATAACAGTATTATGCCTGTTTATGGATATCTGACCTTGTTTTGAGACATTTTACTAGTAAATTGACTACCTTCTTCTTTCATTATCAGGTTATGAGAATAAAATAAGAATATATGGGATTAGTGATATACATCATCCTGATTTTCCTGAACATTGAAGTGTTATGGCAACGAAGAATACAGTATATCTATATGTGTGTGTGTGTGTGTGTGTGTGTGTGTGTGTGTGTGTGTGTGTGTGTGTGTGTGTGTGTGTCCGTGTCCCGTGTTGCCATTTCACTTCAAGGGTCAGGACCATCAGTCTGATCCACCATCCAAAAAATGCCGCCTAGTGGTTGTCCTGTGGGGGTCCTGACCATTGACAAAAAGGGTGAAAAGAAGCTAACAAAGAATAGAGGGTAAAACATTTCTCTGCCTAAGTTAGTGGGACTAATCTGTTGTAGGATGAATGGGTGGAGATAAACTGCTGTATGTTGAATGGGTGGGATTATCAGTCAATCAATCAGAATTTATTTATTTAGCGCTTTTTACAGTGGATGTTGTCACAAAGCAGCTTTACATAATTAACATCACAGAATTTGTGTCAAAACTCAAAACCCAATGTGAGCAAGCAAAAGGAGACAGTGGCAAGGAAAACCTCCCTCGAGGCTGGAGGAAGAAACCTTGAGAGGAACCAAGACTCGCAAAGGGGAGCTAATCTCCTTTTATCAGACTGCTGATAGAAAATTACATCATCAGTTAAGTCTAACATTGTGCTGTAGTGTAAAACAATGATATTAATAATAGTGATAATTGCATCCACCTGGGGTCAAAATAAAGTGTATCAGCCTGATTGTTGTCCATTTCTACTTCAGTGTAAATGATGGTGGTGGGTAATGATGAGGATAGGTGAGCACTGATTGTCAGCAGTAGATGTAGGTGAGCAGCTGGTCAGGTGTGGACCGTAGGAGAATCCACTAAAGGACTGAACTATTATACGTTGAATGGGTGGGACTGAACTGTTATAGGTTCAGTAGGTGGAGCTAAACAGCTGTAAGGTGAGTGGGAGGGACTAAACAGCTGTATGTTGAATGGGTGGGACTAAACTTCTGTATGCTGAATGGGTGGGACTGAACTGCTATAGGTTCAGTAGGTGGAGCTAAACAGCTGTAAGGAGAGTGGGTGGGGCTAAACAGCTGTATGTTGAATGGGTGGGACTAAACTACTGTATGCTGAATAGGTGGGACTAAACAGCTGTAGGTTCAGTAGGTGGAACTAAACAGCTGTAGGGTGAGTGGGTGTGGCTAAACAACTGTATGTTGAATGGGTGGGACTAGACTACTGTATGCTGAATGGGTGGTACCGAACTGCTATAGGTTCAGTAGGTGGAGCTAAACATCTGTAAGGTGAGTGGGAGGGGCTAAACAGCTGTATGTTGAATGGGTGGGACTAAACTACTGTATGCTGAATAGGTGGGACTAAACAGCTGTAGGTTCAGTAGGTGGAGCTAAATAGCTGTAGGATGAGTGGGTGTGGCTAAACAGCTGTATGTTGAATGGGTGGGACTAGACTACTGTATGCTGAATGGGTGGGACTGAACTGCTATAGGTTCAGTAGGTGGAGCTAAACAGCTGTAAGGTGAGTGGGAGGGGCTAAACAGCTGTATGTTGAATGGGTGGGACTAAACTACAGTAGACTGAATGGATGGCAATAACTTGGATCAACCACGCTGTTAGTCACTAAATAAAACTAATAATGAGCTTTCTATCACTTTCTGAAATACATCTGTATTATTCTGAACAATGTACTTACTTTTTAATCAATAAAGTTACAGATCAGTGCTTGAAGCATTACTTTAAGTATGTTATACTTGTTTCTTTTGCATTTCTTCTTTTCAATAATTGATTTTAGGAATCTCTGACTTGCCTTTTTGTTCTGTTCTAATCTACAGTCTGTTTGAGCTAAATGATGAAAAGCACATTTATTCATTTGCTGTTTTGGAAAAACTGCTTCTAGTCTAAAAAGAGGTCTAATATGTTGTAACTTCGTCCGGTTTTCATTCAACTGCATGTCTTGTTTCAGCTTTAAATGAATCGCGGTAGGTTTTAATTGGAGTCTTCTTGTTCAGAAAGTGTAGTATTCCACTGTGGAGGCTCAGGTGCCTCGTGAAGAGTGTTCTGATACAGTGATGAGAGGACAGTGAACGAGGGCTGAGTATGAGGAGAGATTTATTGTGTGGAAACAAAGCAGTAAGCACGCGGTGTATGAGCCTGTGGTCAAGCTGGAAAAGAAAAGCTTCTGCTTCCTTTCTTCTGAATGTGTGCATGTTGTAGAGGGATTTAGAAGATTGCTTTTGGTCCCCCTGTAGTGTTCCTGAAAGGGGATTCAATTTGAAAGCATGCAGAAAGCAAAATTAGGATTTGAAACTGATTTCCAAAGAGAATATGCCAACACAAATGTCTTAAGACCAGGGCTAATTTGGTGTTAAATTGGGTTAGTAGGCTCACCAACAAGAACAAGAGTATTTTTACAGAAGAGCATAAGCACACTGTCAGCCCCAAATCATTAAAAATATTACAAAAGTGTATAAGATGCTAAACCTTATTGTTGTCCAGACACAAATTATTGGGACAGTATCGTTTTTTTTTTTTTTATGCAAGTGTAATAAAAGTTAGTTTATCCTGCTGTTGTTGGAGTAACTGTTTCTACTCTCCATTGCAGGTTTTTGGAGGGTTTGATTGCATTCAGCTATAAGAGCTTGAGGTAATGATGTTGAATGATCATCACCACCTCATCCCCAATGCATCCCAAAAGTCCTGGATGGAGCAGAGAACACAGTGATGTAGGGCCTCCGAATGTCTCAGTAGACTAAGGCGCTGACACTATGATCAGAGGATTGTGAGTTCAAATTTTGGTCATGCTACTTGCCATCGACAGCCATGGCTGTGCTCCCTCTCTCCCCATCACTACTACCATGCAATGTACGCTGGCTCAGGTGTCTGTTAGCTGATGTATCAGCTCCTCTGAGCATGTTGGCTTGTTGATGTATAGCTGACTTCACATGCATCGGAGGAGGCATGTGCTAGTCTTCACCCTCCTAGAGTCAGAGGAGAGTCCTAGTGGATGGGTGGGTTGATTGGCTACCACTACATGGCATGCAATACATGCTTCTGTCAGTGTACTGCATGTATCAACGTCTACATTTATTTATAGTTAACAAATAGAATTCTGTCATTAAAAACACTGAAAAAACTTTTCTTTGTCCTTTTGTCTGTTAAATAAAGGTTCAAGTGAATGAACAAATTACAGATTTCAGATTTTTTGGATAATTTTTTGGATTTTTGGATCAGCAAAACAAGACCAAGCACTTGTTGTTACTTCAAGTAATACCCACACATGTAACACACCTCATGTTTTTTTGGATTTTGGGGAAAACTTTTTATCCATGCTAAGAAAATGATGTTCCCACACTAATACATTGTCATTCCCGCCCACATTTCGCCCAAATCTCTCAGGGCCGTCCCTGTTCTAAGTGCAAGATAACATCTGAACCCATGAGACTTGCTGAACAGCGGCTTCATCCGAAAGTGTTTTAAAAGGGCTGTATAAAATTAGTGTGTAGAATTACTCTTCCACAATGCAGTAAATGCAGACCTATCAGGTGTTTGTGAGAAAAATCATTACGATCTTCTTCTTTGTGCCGTTTCCATGGAGATACACCAGCACAATCAGAGACGGTCTTTGTCATGCATCACTGATGTGACCATTTCCATCAATACTCAATAGAACGGCTCTGTTCTTCTCTACAAACTTCTGCAATCTAAAACTTTCTGATCTAATTATTCTAATTGTTAATGACTTGCTTGTGTCAAAAAGAAACCAAATGACAGTATTGATGCTGATAACCTCAGTCAGGTTTCTGTTCTGCTAGTTCTTATATGTTATAAATTGGCTTCAAGTGGCTTTAGTCCATGGAATGCTCAAATGTTTTTATTTTTATATGCAAAAATGTTGACATTCCAGTCAAGAGAATATGATATGACCTGATATCCAAAAGGCACAAGAAAAGAGATCACTTTAATATTTTAAGCGAGATTACTTTTTATTGTCTTTTATAGTTCCAAATAAAACTACAACCAAATAAGTTTGGGTCAGTAACACCTCCTTCAATGGGTATCACAGCCAAAAAATGCTTTATGTATCATTTAAGAGTCTTTTTAAAAATAATTTTAGTTCTAGGTTTTTGCCAATTTTCTCCTTTTTCCCATTGTGGTAGTCGCCAATTAACCCAACCCATTAGGACTCTCCCCATCACTTTGCACTGTTCCTGACTCTAGGAGGGTGAAGACAAGCTCAAGCCTGCTCCGCTGCGTGTGATACGGCCACCACCTCTTTTCTAACTACCGCTGATACACCGTCACTGGGGAGCCAACACGCTCGGAGGAAAGCGCAGGATTCCCAGCTCTGAATGGACCAATCAGTAGATGTCTGAGCCAGCAGACATTGCAATGTGAGAGTGATAGAGAGAGAGAAAGAGAGCGCCATCTACCTGCCAAGAGAAAGCACTGCCAATTTTTGCTCTCTTGGATCCCGGCTGTTGATGACAAACAGCATGACTGAGATTCAAACTCACGATCCTCTGATCATAGTGTCAGCGCCTTAGCCTGCTGAGCCACTCGGGGCTCCTTTAAGAGTCTTTTAATACTTGTTTCGCCCATTTTTACTTGCAAAAGGCTCCTTCACTTTTATACACCCTTTCGTATTCTCCGATCTTTCTCATCTTTGTTTCTCACCACACCCCACATCTGTCACTGCTCCATGCCTTTGATACTCTCTACCCTAAAAACATATCTCTTTAAACTGGCCTATCAGAATGAACTCTTCTCCTCTTATTTGTTTTTAATATTTATCTCATTTTATGATTGACCTTTTCTGTGTGTTTGTTTTTAAACCTTGTTTTATATGCAGTTTTATTTCTTTGATTTTTATATCTTTCATGTACCTATAAATAAAGTGCATTATTATTATTATTATTATTACTTGAGAAGACAGCTATGAATGAACAGTTGGAGGAAGAGGAGCAGCAACAAGATGGAGACAATCGGCGGAATCATGAACAAGCCTGTAAGAAGTCAAAAGACAAGAAAAAACACTTTTCATATTGTCGTCAGGAGTCAGAATCATCTTGTCGGATTAATATTAATAATAATATTATTAATAATAATAATAATAATAATAATAATTTTAATAATAATAATAATAATAATAATAATAATTTGCTGATTAAGCAATACATTTAAAGATAATGAACTGATGGTATGTAGTATTGCAAATAATGCAAAATTAGAATAATTGGAAGCAAAAATAAATGAATTCATATAAAATAATATAAAAATATTATTTTTTTTATAACTTCTTCTCCATCCATACTTACTTCATTTTGTCCTCTTGTGATTTTTTTTTTTTTTGATCGTTCTGGAGATCAGCCAGCTATAATACTCAGTTCTTCACTTACACTTTCTCTCCAAGGTCACTTTGCCTCGAGTTTTCCTTCACTTTTAAGTGCCTCATATCTCTATAAAAAAAACAAGCGCTTCAGCCTATAACTGCCGTGTTGATGTCACCATGATGGTTATTTATGGTGGTGCAGCAGCGCTCTGTCCGGTGAAGGCAAATCCGGGGCAGCGGGGCTGCTGCCAAAACACAGAGAGATAATTTCCCTTAATTGCAGACAATGGAGTATCTGAAATTTGTCCGTTCTTTTTCTCCTGTCAGGATAATCACAAGCTCAGGAGTGTTTGCTTTTTGTTGATGTGGCATTTGTCCATGCAGAACTGGTGATATGTGTGTATGTTTATGGTCACAAACTGCACAGAAGTCCTTATAATCACAAGGTCATTTGAAAATGTCTAATATTTCTTCATATTGAGGTATTATATGGAGGACTTATATGGGTGTTTTGCGTCATTGTCCTTCTGAATGACCCTCCCATGCTTTATCTTCAACTGGCAGACAGGCGACCTCATGTTGTCCTGCAAAACTCTTGGACACTCAGTAGAATTTGCATTTCACTCATTTATTTTCTTAAAGGAATGCTTAAGGCTGTAGTTCAAGCAAAAGTGAAATGTACAGTTAGAATTACAATAACCAACATCCTCCAGGAATGCTTAGCATCTTGTACATGTCAGCAATAATTATATTCTGACATTATAATACCATGGTATTGCCCCTATTTGTCAAGCAAAATGCTGCTAATATACAAAGCAATAACAGCTTTTTCTTTATATATATATATATATATATATATATATATATATATATATATATATATAGGGCCACAATTCTCAGGAGAACATCCTGTGGACTGGGATTTTTGCCACTGCTTGTAGACCCGTATGACCATACACTGACACACACCTGCAAATTCAGCTACTTCCTTCACACTGTAACTGCATTATATATACAATGCCTTGGTGGTCACCTCTCATTGCTGATGTCTTGGGGTCTCTATTTTCCTCCCATAGTCCAAAAACATAGAGGTCAGGTGAATTGGGTACTCGAAATTGTCCTTGTGTGTGTGTGTGTGAGTGTAGAGTGTTGGCATGCTGTCCTGGGCTTGCCTAGGATAGTCTGTAATGCCCTGCCCTGTATCCAGTTACGGGGTAGGGGATTAACCTCAACTGTGGTTGGATGGATGAATGGATGTACACTGGTCAAAAAAATAAAGGGAACACTAAAATAACACATCCTAGATCTCAATGAATAAAATATTCCAGTTGAAAATCTTTATTTATTACATA
>BRDA01044749.1:0-13986 GCA_036984385.1 Crenuchus spilurus
GCTCCAGAAAACATTGACCTAGAGCATCCTGCCATGCTGAGAACAAAAAGTTTCCAGGTTATTAGGTCAAGTATGTTAGGGTAACCTGCTTGTGTTTATCTCTAGCCTGCAGGGGGAGACGACACACTTGGTCATGTTTAGACAACACTGCAGGAAACAGATCCTGTTTGCTTTTGTTCCTTTAATTTCCTAAAAACTGAGAATATCAACACGGCCCGCAGTAAAATGCAGAGTAGTGTCCTGTATGATGTTCAGATGCGGACTTTGGAAACATATTGTGAGAACTGACCTTGCAGCTATCTTTTCATTCACTCCATCAATTAATCAAATAAAATTCCTGTTTACAGTGGCACTTTAAATGGGTACTATGGCCAGTGCGTGAAAAAAAAATACATAAAATTAAGAGGGATGGTCAGTGTCATCTGAGATCTGAGAGGGGTGGACAGGGGCTTAGCACCAAATTCTGGGCCCTATGCACAATATATATATATAATATATATATATATATATATATATATATATATATATATATATATAGTGTGTGTGTGTCAGTCAAAAGACTGAACAGTGAGATCAAATACAATTGAAAGTCCATTACATAAAGATAGCTGTCTAGTCTAGAGGGCCATAGCAAGTCTAGAGGGCCATTGTTGCATATAAATACTGTAAATTCTTTGAGGTTATAAACTAATAAACTACAGTCTTGTGTTTTATTATATCCAATCTTACCTCAGAGTTTATTGCTGGTTCTCAGACCTTTTTATCCTTTAAAATAAACTGCAGAACATGTTGTATTGTTCTTTTCATTATGTCTGAATATGAACTACTGCAGATCCACATGCTGAACCAAATACTCCACTGAGGAGGGAAGTGCTCAGATCATGCCACCTACTGTTCACATATACAACAGAGGTTAATACTTTGTCCTGATCATGATCTGAAGAACTTGACATTGATATAGTTGATGACAAAACAGGATACAAATGTGGGATAAGGAGTTTTTTGTTTTTTTTTTTTGTATGGGATGTCATTCCTTCACAAGCCCCCTTAACTCAATCCTGGATTGCTAATACTGTACTTTAATTAACATAAATGTCTCATATAATCATATTATGGTCACTACTAATACTTATATTACACTGAGAATTAGAATGTATATTACACTGAGAATTAGAATGTACATTCAAATTTTCCAAAATTAAAAAAAAAAAATCCATCAGTTTCTCAAGGTTTTCTCAAGTTTTCAAAAATTGGGTTCATTTAATTCAGAGCTCTGTGTGTCTAATTGTTCATTATTGAGAAATTTACCATCAAAGATTTTCATATTATTTTTTATATATTTTTTATTAAATTTTCACTACTCTTGATTGTGTAATATTTGTATATATGTAATGTTGACAATGGAAAATAATTATAAATTAATTAAATAAATATTAAATTGATTTTTGTTCCCCACAAAATAGGAACTGGTTTGCATTACTCTGTCAGAATAAGTCTTAAATGCCTTCAACAGCTCTATATTGTTTAAAATGGTGATGTATTAAGGACAGAATCTTATTTTAAAGCTAATACGCAAATAATGTGTCAGGCAAACTATTTTTCAACATTTAATGTCACAGCTGTTTGTATGACAATTTTCAACAAATAATAAACAGTCACCAGCAAGAATTAAGACATTACATACATACATACACTCAATGCAGACTCGGGAGAGCTAAACTAGGAGAGGGGCAGACCAGAGATTTCCATTTTTATAGAGTATATGTAAGGGTGCCTGACATATTAAACATCATTGTAAAGAAAATCATTTCATGGTTTCCTAAAGATCCTTCCATAAGAACAAACCGCTTTTAATTGCACTGAAATGTTACGAAATGTATGGAATTTTCCTTTAAAACACACCATACTATCTTACTGAATACACTGGGCATAAAAATGCACTGCAAACCCAATTCAGAAGTTATTAGTGTATAATCATATTATTTCCATAGAAATGCAGGATATGTTGTTGTGAATAGTGGTCTGAAGGCTGAAATGAGCGCTGAGAGCCTGATGGTGGCCCTCTAACATCATTATCTGTGCAGCAGCCTTATCTGAAACAGAAATGGTCCGTTATGAGCTGTCCTGACACCGTGTGTTTGCTTTTAAGACGCTTGCTGACCCCCCCAACAAAATGCACAATCCACAATTAAGCTCCTGTGCATGGACATAGCTCTAAATTACCAGCCCAGCCCCACCTCCATCCCTCGAGGCTAGTCCCTGTTTTAACATAATGGGTTCATTGTCAGTGTGAACTTGTTGGAGAAAGGCCTCGGATGAGAAAATAACACATTCGCCTGCTGCCAAGGCAAGATAAGCAGCCTGTTTAACTTTGCATGTATTAAACGATTGCTACCATTATTTTTCTATTTGTGTGTTAAATTGTTTCTATTCCGAGCTGCTGCCTATACTGAAAAGGCATTAGGACCTATATACGACTATGATGCATGGGACCTTCATTTGGAGATCCACGACTAGTTATCTGGATGGTTTACTGGGATTATATGTTTGAGTCTTCATTCATCTACATCTCCTCTGTACAGGCTGAGTCAGGATAGTGAGCTGTTGCTGTTATTTGATATTCATGACTCCCTAGAGTACAAGTTCAGATTAACAACACATTTTCCTTCTGAAAAAAGTCTCCTGATTAAAATTTCTCTTACTGTGAATATTAACGTGAGTAGGAGATGAACTCCAAATGATGAAACAGTCTTTTCAACATTTTATGCAAGATTAGTGTCTTATTTTTGTTTTGCTCAATTTTAGAGTAGAATAAAATGAAAGGAGCACCATGCAAAAGTTTGGGCACCCTTAAGACTTTAATTAACACTATGCCTTGTTCAGTCATCCTTAGGAAAGGCCAGGGCAAGTACATTTCAAAGCTTTATGTTCTCAGAGTTCTTTTTGTTCCAACAAACAAAAGGCAGTTCCTCTAAGCAGTTGAAAATATCAATGCCCACAAAGCAGGAGAATGCTATAAGAAGATAGTAATGGATTTTCAGGTAGCCATTTCCTCAGTTCATGATGTAATTAAAGAATGAATGGTGGAGGTCAAGAGAGAGAGAAGTTCTGGTAGGATTCCTAGAAAGGCCAATCAAAACCCCCTGTTGGACATGAACAGGACTGTCAGGAAGATTTAGCAGACTCTAGAGATCTGATGGACTGTGTAGCAGCACCTCCGAAAATATGATCGTCATGGTAAAAACCTTTCCTGCATCTTCACCACAACACTCAGGATTACAAGTTAGCAAAGGAATGTCAACGTCTACCTGATGAATTTTAATAATAAGTCCCATGGATTTTTTTTACTTTTTGTCTGGTATGAAAAAATGTATTTTTGGAGAAAAAATGCAGAATTTAATAAACTCGTAAGAGGTAGATTGATCATGTTATGGACTTGTATTGTAGAAATCATTTCACAGAAGGAGGGAGGAATGAATTCAATTAAATCCCAGCAAGTACCAGCAAATATGTATTTAATTATTTTTAATAATTAATAATAATACAGTTTACAAGAATAATCCTGTTCACATAAAATGTACACTTTAAGACAAAACATATACTGTAGAATATTTTCATGTGCATACAAGCTTCCATCAAGTCCTATTATAGCTCTGCCTGAGAAAAGAGACTCTTTCTTGCTTTACACACCTTTTCATCTCTATCTGCCTCCAGAGTTCTGTGCCGATCGGCATTTTAACATCATGGCCAAAGATCTTTTGCCAAAACTGTGAAAACAAACCCTTTATCTGTTTTAGTTCTCCTTTCTCACTAAGCAGCTCTGTGTTTCATTAAAAGAAGAAACAAAAAAGGGGGGAAATCATCTGCTCCAGGCGTTCAGTGGCTCTCCCCTCTTTTTTCATCTTCTGGTGCATTGACATTTCACACTGATCCTGGACTGGGGCTTATATAAGTGTTTGGGTGGAATGTCACTCAAGGAGATTGGTGTCAGGACTGATAAGCTCTAAAGTGATCGGAGCCCGAGATCTCGCCACCTAATTATGGAGCCTCTCACCCGACGTGCATCTGGAAGGCAGCGATAAGAGGCATGGAGCTGATGGGAGTAAAGCGGGTCTCAGGAGGGGGGCTGAGGGGCTGGCGGGCGAGCGGGCAACTGAGCCAGGGATACACAGCTTTACTGCTCTCTCTCTTTCTCTCTATCTCTCCCTCTCACCCATAAAAGGCTCAGAGATCCTGGAAAAGAATTTCGTTTACTGAGGGAGCTCACAGAATCTCAGTCTTTTTAACCTGCACAGTATGTACAGTCAAATCAGAATATAATGACCAGGTACCTAACAGTGGGAATAACCACACTGGGCTCTTTGACACTCTCCTCATTGCTCCTGTGTTCATTATAGAGGTTAAGTGGTCCTGCTTTGTATCACTTGCCGGAGTCGTCGTTCCCCTTTGGTATCATTGGTCCATGGGGCACCACTGTTATGCTGTTGGGAGGCTCTCAGTGTACAAGAAGTCTGTTCTCAGTACACCTTCACTACAGCAGCTCTAGAACATCATGATGATGGTTTTTATTTTTGACTCATAACAACTGTATATATATATATATATATATATATATATATTCAGTGCGGAAAATAAGTATTTGAACACCCTGCAAATTTGCAAGTTCTCCCACTTAGAAATCATGGAGGGGTCTGAAATGTTCATCTTAGGTGCATGTCCACTGTGAGAGACATAATCTAAAAGAACAAATTCGGAAATCAAAATGTATGATTTTTAAAATTATTTATTTGTGTGTTACTGCTGCAAATATTTTAACACCTGCCAATCAGCAAACATTCTGGCCCTCAAAGACCTGTTAGTCCGCCTCTAAAAAGTCCACCTCCACTCCACTTATTCTAAATTAGAAGCACCTATTTAACGTTGATAGCTGCATAAAGACACCTGCCGACCCCCACAATCAGTAAGACTCCCAACTACCAACATGGCTAAGACTAAAGAGCTGTCCAAAGACACCAGAGACAAGATTGTGGCCATGTATTGCGGGATTTTGGGGAACAACGTCCTTCCCTCAGTTAGAGCACTGAAGATGGGTCGTGGCTGGGTCTTCCAACATGACAATGACCCAAAACACACAGCCAGGATAACAAAGGAGTGACTCCGTAAGAAGCATATCAAGGTTCTGGAGTGGCCCAGCCAGTCTCCAGACCTAAATCCTATAGAAAATCTTTGGAGGGAGCTCAAACTCTGTGTTTCTCAGCGACAGCCCAGAAACCTGGCTGATCTGGAGAAGATCTGTGTGGAGGAATGGGCCACAATCCCTGCTGCAGTGTGTGCAAACCTGGTGAGAAACTACAGGAAATGTTTGACTTCTGTAAAGGCTACTGTACCAAATATTAACACTGATTTTCACAGGTGTTCAAATATTTATTTGTAGCAGTAACACACAAATAAATGATTAAATATCAAACATTGTGATTTCTGGATTTTTTTTTAGATTATCTCTCACAGTGGACATGCACCTAAGATGAAAAATTCAGACCCCTCCATGATCTCTAAGTGGGAGAACATGCAAATTTGCAGGGTGTTCAAATACTTATTTTCTCACTGTATATCATGTATATCATATATATATATATATATATATATATATATATATATGTGTGTGTGTGTGTGTGTGTGTGTGTGAGAGAGAGAGAGAGAGAGAGAGAGATTGTAGCATATAGAGCATTATATATACATACAATTTCAGACTGTAGTCCATCTGTTTCTCTTTATACTTTGTTAGCCTCCTGTTCTTCAATGGTCAGGACCCTCATTGGCCAATCACAGAGCAGGTATTGTGGGTGGTGGATCATTCTTAGTAATGCAGTGATACTGATACGGTGGTGATGTGTTAAGATAAGATTAGATATAACTTTATTAATCCATTTGTGAGATTTCTTCGTTTAAATTCAGTTTCCAACAGCTCTCACAGCAGAAAAAGACAGTATCAGCACACAGGGTAAAAGATAACAGATAAACATTTACTAAACAAGGTAAAACTAGTCACCAAAATTTATTTTAAACAGTAATTAAGGTAAAATTAAAAATGTAAAATATTGCACAAAAGTATATGGCTAGTGGTGGCTACCGCTCATCCAGTCCATCCTCTATCGTCCTGTTTCTCTTGAGGAGTTATACAGTCTGGTGGCTTAAGGGACAAATGAGTGTCAGAGTCTATTGGTCCTGCATTTGGGAAGGAACCGTCTTCTCTGGTTGCTGATGACAGTGATTGGAGGGTTTCTGGCATCGTCCATAATGTCCAGCAGTTTGTGAAGTGTGCTCTTCTGTGCCACTGTCACAGCTTCATGTCAATCACAGAGCCGACTCACCTGTTGAGCTAATTCAGCCTATATGCGTCCTTCTTGGATGTACTGCCCACCACAGCGTAAAAGTGAACACTGGCGACTATGGACTTGTAGAACATGCACAAGAACATGTTAAAAGACCTCAGCCTCCTCAGGACATACAGCCTGCACTGTCCCTTCTTATACAAGTGGTTGGTGTGTGTAGTCCAGTCCACATTGTTGTCCAGTCACATCCCAAGGTACTTGAATCCACCTTCCACCTGTTGGTGTGTGCTGTGCTGTTGTAAGTGACACAAAACAGAGCTTTGGGAGATTTTAAACACTGTGTTACTCTATTAGACACACCTGACTTGTAGGTCCAGCTTGTAGGTATAAAATCAGAGACAGTAGTTCAGCACAGTTTGTGTTGGTCCTCTAGTCCATCATTGGTAATGCTGTTGGCGGGTTGGTGCACTAGTTTCACTCCAGCAGTGGCAGTGAGGTGTTTAAAAACATCGGCAGCTCTGCTTTGTCTGATTCACTGAAGATACACATAATTTGAAATAAAAGTACGTTGTACATTTTTTTAAAAATGCAATTGAACCCAAACTTGTGAACAGTACTGTATATACTGTATAACAGATGAGAAATGAGTTAGCAACTTTTGCAAATTTCTGAACTCCAGTTTGGCTCACTCTTCTCAGCTCATCTGTGCTGTCATAGCTTCATAATTCAGCCACACACCCTCTCTATGCATCCACCCCCACCCTTGTGTCCATCCCCCTTCAGTCTGAGTGATGTAATGGATGTGTCAGGCCTTAATTGCATCTGAGAGGTATAACAATCACTCTGGAGAATTATGATGCTCTTAGAACTGCATAAATCTTTGCTCGTCTGTGCACCGGACTCTGGTAATATTATCCATATGACTGCCATAATGTAGCTGTGTCAGTATTATAGTAATATGACAAGTGATGCTGTGCTTTTGAGCACAGATTTACAAGAACACAAATCACATTTTCCATATCAACACATACAGTTACTTCAGAAGAAAATTCTGTTTTTAGCCTTGCGGAGATTATGATAAAATGCACAAATCTGCTGTTCCAGATATTCAATCTTCTATAGTAGAGGGCGAGATAGGACCATATAACCAGATTTTAGCTCAGTTTTGGTTTAAGTTGTTGATAGTGAGCTTATGGGTTTTAGCATAGCTGTTAAAATAACTTTCTTCTGAAATAAAAATGGAAATTCAGGGTGACCCCAAACCTTTGACTGCTAGTGTATATATTTACATTGTTCAAAAAAATAAAGGGAACACTTAAACAACACAATGTAACTCCAAGTTAACCACACTTCTGTGAAACCAACCTGTCCAGTTAGGAAGCAACACTGACTGTGTATCAATTTTACCTGCTGTTGTGCAAATGGAACAGACAACAGGTAGAAAGGAGAGGCAGCTAATAAGACAACCCCTATAAAGGAGTGGTTCTGCAGGTGGTGACCACAGAGATTTTCTCTGTTCTCATCCTTTCTGGCTGATGTTTTGGTCACTTTTGCATTTTGTCAGTTCTCTCACCATAGAGGTAGCATGAGTTGATGTCTACAACCCACAGAAGTTGCTCAGGTAGTGCAGCTCATCCAGGATGACATATCAATGCGAGCTGTGGCAAGAAGGTTTGCTGTGTCTGTCAGCACAGTGTCCAGAGCATGGAGCAGATACCAGGAGACAGGCCAGTACACCAGGAGACATGGAGGGGGCCATAGGAGGGCAACAACCCAGCAGAAGGACCGCTACCCCCTCCTTTGTGCAAGGAGGAAGAGGAGGAGCAGTAGGCAGTTATGGTGATGACTGCGTAAGCAGCACTCAAATACTTACCTGTATGAAAAGGGGTTGTGAGTGATCTGTGTATAAACCCATATTGAGTAATAGAGTCCGTATAACTTCAAACCACAAGCAGAGGAACCATGTGAGGCATAAAAGGAGGGTGACTAGATATTGTGAAGTACCTGAAGAAAAGGGAAAAGGTTAAGGAACCAGTATATTGATACAGCTGTAAAATAAAAAGATTAGAGCACATGTACATATTAACCTACCAGTAGAATAAAGAACAGAATCATAAAAGTAACTTGATTACCCCTGTAAAGTTGGTTTAACACACAAAGACAAAATAATAACAATAATAATTAATTAATTAATTAATTAATTAACCAAACCTATTATTACCTTATTTTAAATGTTATGTATCACCTTATTAGGGGAGTACTGGTGCAAAGAAGGACATTGCTTTCTTAAATGAATTAGTAATGAATATGTTGATATTTGTGAGTTTTATAAAACATTTTGCACAGACAGAGAAGTTTAAAATGAACATAACTGATCACCTACAAAATCCAGCATTTGGAATATCCTGTACATTTACATTTTATCCTAAGGACCCTTAAGCAACTCAATTAGAAGAGAGAGCACGGGAAACAGGTGGAGCAGCAGGGAGGAAGGTGAGGTTTTGAAATTTATACTATTATTATTAATTAAATCCAGAAATAAAACAGAATAGGAGATAAAACAGAATATATGGGAATAATACAATGTGTTTAGTTTCTCATTAGCCATTCAGAATAGGTTTCAAGTGTCTGTGACCCCAGTGGCAGAGACCCATCTCTCTGACTTTCAGCTAAATGTGAAGGTAAGTGTATTGTTGATGGACTCATTGGTTCCGGCTGCACTCATCAGCTGCACCAGGACACTGTCATACACATCACATACTGACATGTTACTGCAGTGCTGAATAAATGGATGTCTATGCCTTAGCTTTAACCTCTTATGCTCAAAGCCTATTTTTACCAATTTCTGCCAGAAATGACTTACCCAAATCTTAAAATGAAAAACAAAAGCAGATATTTTCATGATGTAATGTTACAGAAAAGCCTTCAAAGTTTTAAGAGAAAATACCATAATATATTGAAATGAATCTCCAATAGTCCAAATATGACAAAAACAACAGAAAAGTGCTTTTCAAAATGTCATTTTAAAATTTAGATTTTATTGGATATAAATTACAGCTCCCATCCATGAACCCTTTTTGCTGTTAAAACTTGTCCTACTGTTATTTGTATACATGCATATAATCCAGATATTGCACACATAATTTAGAAGCCTTATGACAACATCACCATGTAATGTGGAATAACATGTTTAGTTTGTAAAGTGATCTTTAATTGGATTTATCTAATATTAAACAGAAGTACAGATAATGTTGCATTTTGTTTATTTATTTATGCTTTACTATATATATATATATATATATATATATATATATATAGTGGAACCTCGGTTTTCATCATTAATCTGTTCTAAAGTGTCTGATGATAACCAAAATGAACGATAACTGAAGCAATATTTCCCATAAGAAATAATGTAAATCCAATTGCTCTGTTCCAGACATTCTAACATATTAACAAAAATACATTTTATATAGAACAACTATAGTTTTATATACAGAAAATAATAAGAAATAAATACAAAAAACTAATGAAATGGATAAATGAACATTTAACATCACTCTTACAGGTTTACTCTCTGTTTTAGAGAGTGCTGGTGTGGTCCAGCCAACAACCTTTGTGGACTCATTTTCAGGCACTAACGCTGCTCACCATCGCTTTAATGTCACATGTATTAATCAGAATGAATGACAAACGTGAGGGTGGATGCTTTGCTTTCATGAAATTAGCAGGAAGTCACATGGGCATGGCGACAAAAACCGGGTGGACGAATGATAACCGGGACAAAATTCGGGGGAAAAAATAAAAAAAATTATATATATATATATATATATATATATATATATATATATATATATATATATAATATTGCATAGTACAATCTCAGAATGAGAAAAATCACATATTTACACTAGACTTCACATTTTTCTGCAGTGTACAACATCAGTAATAGATTTACATGATTTATTTGGTTGGCAGAAATGGCCCTGTGCAGTGGCTCACTCTGTAGCAGTGAGTGATGTGGTTTGGCAGAAATATGTGATAGGAATGATGAGAATGCTTTACACACACACACACACACACACACACACACACACACCCACACACACACACACACACACACACACTCTAGAGGTTACTCCTCTTTATACATGTGATGCCACAAATACTCTTCCATTTCAAGCTCTGCTTAGAAAAGTTATTACACATGGAGGACTTCCTACTTCACCAGTGGTTCAGTGCAGTCAACTGCTCATGTGTCAGAAAGAAGGAAAGCTGCTGGAGATCAAAAATAATACATCTGGTACAGGCTGAAGTATTCTATAGTACACATAATAACCCTTAAATAATAATATTCATTCATTATCACACGCACTTAATCCTTATCAGGGTCGCAGTTAGTCCCCTACCCCTTCACTGGGCGCAGGGCAGGGCAACACACCATTCAATTAAGCCCAGGACAGGGCACCAGTCCATTGCTGGGTGAACACACACACATACATACATACACACACACACAGACATTTTTTTTTAGAGTAGCCAATTCACCTGACCTCCATGTTTTTGGACTGTTGGGAGGAAACTGGAGACCCCGGAGGAAACCCACGCAGACACGGGGAGAACAGGGAAACTCCGCTCAGATGTGGACTTGAACCCAAGACCTCAGCGCTGAGAGGCGAACGTGCTAACAACTAAGCCACCATGCTGCCCATATAATAATACGGTAATAACTTTTTTGAAAAGGGTTCTATAGCACCAAAATAGGGCACTGCTATTATTACAAAGTCAAGCTAGAGTAACCCTTTTTGGTACTATATTAAACCATTTTCAAAAGGCTTCATTATAGTACACTCTTACAAATGTTGGTTTTCAAGGGTTCTTTAGTAAAGAAAATTGTTCTCTATAGAACCATGAACACTAAAAAAATGGTTGCAGATGGTTCTATATAGAAAATATATAGTCCTATATAACACCAAAAAGGGTTATTCTGTTATCAAAAACTTGACTTTGTAATAATAGCATAATTCTTTTTGGGGCTATATAGAACCAATTTCAAAGAGGTTCTGTATAGAACTGTCTACAAGACTTTCATGGTTCTACAAAGAACCATTTTTTTTACTAAATAACCCTTGAAAAATATGTTTTTTAATAAAACAATTTTCTTTACTAAAGAACTTTTGAAGAACCATCTCTTTTAAGAGTGTAGAGATGGGGCTAAGGGACTAGAATGGTACATACAGTGGGAAAAAAGGTATTTGGTCAGCCACTGATTGTGCAAGTTCTCCTACTTAGAAAGATGAGAGAGGTCTGTAATTTTCATCATAGTTACACTTCAACTATGAGAGACAAATGGGAAAAAAAATCTAGGAAATCACATTGTAGGATTTTTAAAGAATTTATTTGTAAATTATGGTGGAAAAACAAGTATTTGGTCATCAACAAAAGTTCAACTTAATACTTTGTAACATGGCAATGACAAAGGTTAAACGTTTCCTGTAAGTCTTCACCAGGTTTGCACACACTGTAGCTGGTATTTTGGCTCATTTCTTCATGCAAATCTCCTCTACAGCAGTGATGTATTGGGGCTGTTGCTGGGCAACACGAACTTTCAGCTCCCTCCACAAATTGTCTAGGCCACTCCAGGACCTTTATGGAGCCACTCCTTCACTGCCCGAGTAGTGTATTTGGGATAATTTACATGCTGGAAGGCCCAGACACATTTCATGTTCAATGCTCTTACAGATGGAAGGAGGTTTTTGCTTACAATCTCACAATACATGGTCCCGTTCATTCTTCTCTTAACACGGATCAGTCGTGCTGTCCTCTTTGCAGAAAAACAGCCCCAAAGCATGATGTTTCCACCCCCATGCTTAAAAGTAGGTATGGTGCTCTTGGGATGCAACTCCGCATTCTTTTTCCTCCAAACATGGCGAGTGGACTTGAGTACCAAAAAGCTCTATTTTGGTCTCATCTGACCACATGACCTTCTCCCATGCCTCCTGTGGTCATTGGCAAACTTAAAATGGGCCTGGACATGTGCTGGCATGAGCAGGGGGACCTTGCATGCCCTGCATGATTTTGAACCATGATGGCATAGTGTGTTACTAATGGTTCTCTTTGAGACTGTGGTCCCAGCTCTCTTCAGGTCATTGATCAAGTCCTCCTGTATAGTTCAGGGCTGACTCCTGACCTTTCTCAGAATCATCCTTACCCCATGAAGTAAGATCTTGCATGGAGCCCCATCTTGTGTTTCTTCCAGTTTCTAATAATTGTGCCAACAGTTGTTGCCCTCTCACCAAGCTGCTTGCCTATTGTCCTGTAGCCCATCCCAGCCTTGTGCAGGTCTAAAATTTTGTCCCTGTTGTCCTTAGAAAGCTCTTTGGAGTGTGATTGATTGAAAGTGTGGACAGTTGCCTTTTATAGACATAACAAGTTCAGGTGGAATTAATACAAGTAATTAGTGCAGAATAGGAGGTCTAGACACTACTGATGGAGTTGGGTGGATAAATGGATCCTGGATCCTTTATCCTTCACTAGAAGCCCAGATAACCAAACATTAAAAGAAGAACCAATTCACTTGAGAAGACAGTTATATTGGAAAAGCTGAAGGTAAAAGGAAGAAGACCAGCACAAAGATGGATGGATAGAAAAATCACAAATGAGCCATACCCTGAAGACTCAAACAGAAGACAGGATGTTCTGAAGAAATACCATCCATATGGGCACCAGATGTGACTTAGTGACACTTAATAGTAATAATGTAACAGACATCTTCACCCCAGGTTTGTCCATCATGTCCTAAAACAAGACTTTTAAAATCTTTAAATGAGACATGTGCCTACATTTGTTATGCATGTATCTTAATTGATCTTAATTGGATTTTTAGAAGCATCCTCCTAACAGCTGAATGTTAATACATGAAAATGGATGGCAGACTTGGTTTTCATTTCGAATGGAATGAGAGGATTGCTGAGAAGCAGTCCATCAAAAGCAGCTCCACTGCAGATGCAACACCAGATCTGTTTGATTCACTGCCAGGCTTATATAACCAGCTGTTGATACCATTCTGACCTAAAGGTAAAGCAACAGAAAGCTGTTTATCATCAGCCATCTACAGTGTAATGCTTTTTGCATGGGTTTGGGTTTGATGAACAGTTAAACCTCTTTTCACAGAAAATCTTGATCAAAGAGAAAACCGTGATGCTGAGGTCAGGTTTGCTTTTTTCAGAGATCGGATTTGCATGATTGGAAAACAGATTTGCTGCATTTGAATATACAATCTAAACTCATTACACTTCAAGGTAAAGACATGCCGGATACATCACACATGTCTAATTATATATACAAATATAAACATGAGCAGTTCTTTACAGGCATTGGTTTGAGAGGGAATGCAAGACGATGCCATTGACACAGTGGTTGGTGGTTAACATGTTCACCTTTCAGTGCTGAGGTCTTGGGTTCAAGTCCCCATCTGGTTGAAGTTTGTTCACCACGTGTCTGCGTGAGTTTTCTCTCACAGTTCAAAAACATGGAGATCAGCTATAAATGACCCTGGTGTGTGTAAATGTACAAACCGGATTCCAAAAAAGTTGGGACACTAAACAAATTGTGAATAAAAACTGAATGCAATGATGTGGAGATGGCAAATGTCAAT
>BRDA01044764.1:9124-65469 GCA_036984385.1 Crenuchus spilurus
TGTCACTCCCTTAAACATTGTCCATTTTCACATGTAAGTTGTTTACATGTTGAGCGTTTGTTCTGTCTGTGTCACGTCAGCTAGACATATTTTAATATCAGAGGTTTAATAACACAATTCATAAACATTAACATTTGAGTGTGTGTGCGTGTGTGTGTGTGTCTACCAGTCTGTGATAAGCCATCTATTTACATGCCTCTAAGTGTAACTATTATCAAAATAATTCAGAATTTCTGCTTATTTACTCAATATTTACTCAAAAATGAGGTATAATTCTGTGTAAATAAGATCTATTGACCATACAGTCCAAATATAAGTGTAACATTGGTGATAATGAGCTGAAGTGAAGTTGACTGAAAAGGATTGGGTGATAATTTTAATGCTACATGCTTTTAACAGTTTATTATTTATAGATAATATGTAATAATGTATAAATATTTTATTAATGATTAAAATTAATTTTTATTACTTTATTATTCATAATAACATTTAATAGTTATTATTAGTATATTATTAATAGTAACTAGTAATTATTAATAAAATATAAATCATAATTTGTCAATATTTATTAATCATTAATAATAATAAAATCCTCTTTTTCATCACCTCAGATCTGGTCACCCTAACCTATGCCTATACCATAACACTAGTACTACCATATGTAATATACTTAAAAGTGACTTATTGTACAAATTAATACACATACTGATGAAAACATTAGCTCAGAAAAGAACTGACCTCATAACATCAACACTGCTTGCATCACATGTACAGTACATGTTATCATTGCTAGCACCATGCCACTTTGCTATGCAGTTAAGGAAAGACTTGGCAATTAGCTGATTAGTTGGATTAGGTGTGTCTGAGCAGGGTAAACACTAAAATATTACAAGGCAGGAGTGCTTCAGGACCAGGTTTGAACTATGACCTATGTTTAATAGTATCACAGATGTATAGTACAAAGTACTGAGAGTGTTAATATTATTGATACCTGTATTATCATACCTGATAGAAGTATATCACACCTGTAGAGTTGTGTTGTGTTTTGGGGTCTGTAAGTATCTCGGCCATATTCAATAGTTCAAATTATGAATTTTACCTTCTCTGCACCAACACATACTAGTGTTTCTTAAAGGATGGCTCTAAGAGCAGAGCTGGGACTATGCCAGTTAAACCCAGAGACAGCCCCGTGCAGACTTTTATCTTCTTTACTCAAAGAGGCCTTTCATGGCCACTGATTGCAGTTTACTCCTGCATGCTCCACAGATAAACACAGACTCCACATGACAGGACTGGTGTATTATTGTGTTGCTGTGTGCTGTGCCAGTTTGTTTCCCTGCGTCTCCATGGCAAAGGGCACTGTTTCTCTGGTGCTGTGCCAGATGCAATATATTGATCAGGTCACAGAGAGCTAGCTGTAATGTATAGAGGAACAGTGATTGTTTCTATGGTTACAGTTTTGCCAAGCTGGAGGACCTGCCATCGGAGCAGTGGAACCATGCAACAGTGCGCAATGCTCTCAAAGAGCTACTGAAGGAGATGAACCAGAGCACACTGGCTAAAGAGTGCCCACTGTCCCAGGTACACTCACTGACCATGAGCATGCAAACTCTTCTAATGAATGGGTAATATTTTGTTTACAGACACATCTTCACATATGTCTTTGCAAAGACTGTGAAACATAATGAACAAGAGAAATGACACTATAATTTCTACTGTTGAGATGTCAGCACTTATAGACACTCAAACTTTCTAGCTGTTAGACTTAGTGTCCACCATATATCAGTCATAAAATTAACACTATCTCCTTGTATCCTTGTATCTACATTCATTATGTTTTATCAGCTCCACTTGGCATATAGGTGAACTATAGTGTTCTACAATTCAGTAGATACAATTTCAGACTGTAGTCCTTCTGTTTCTCTGTATAATTTATTAGCCTCCTTTCACCCTGTTTTTCAAATGACCAGGAGCAGGTATTATTTGAGTGGTGGATCATTCTCAGCATGGCAGTGACACTGACACTGTGTGTTGGTGTGTGTTGCACTGGATCAGACACAGCAAAGCTGTTGGAGATTTTAAACACTGTGTTAGGTCACTGTCCACTATATCTGCTATTGTTGGTCCAGATGTAGTCAGAAACAGTAGCTCATTTGTTGCTGCGCAGTTTGTGTTGTTCATCCTTTAGTCTTTCATTAGTGGTCACCGTTATATCAGTGTTACTGCAGTGCTGAGAATGATCCACCACCCAAATAATGCCTGATTTGTGGTGGTCCTGGAGGCAGGTGGAGTGGTGGTTAGGGTTGCCAACTTTCTGATCTTGAAATAAGGAATACCAAGGCCCAAGAGAGAGATGGGGGTGACTTGGATATTGCACTTATAAAAAAAAAGTCTTACACTGTCATAGAAACATTGTCTGGCAGACTAACATTGACCTCAGTAGATGTCATGTCATGTCACACACCGTCATCGCTTCGCGATGGTAGGCTGCACAGACGAGTCACTTCCCTCCAATTGCCATCTGTCTCTGGTTGCTTGTAGCAGGCTAGCACCTGATAATCCAGTCCATGTCTTGATGTTATACATCCAGGTTATTCTTGGTCTTCCACGTCTTCGGACTCCTTCCACAAGTCCAGTCATAACACTTCCTTCAATGCTCTCATGTGCTGCCTCATCACATGACCGAAGTAACGTAACTTGCGGGATTTAACGTGCATCAGTAACTCTTTTTGAGTTCTAGCATCTCATAGACCTGCTCAGTGGTCATCATCTTCATCCATGAGATCTTCAGCAACTTCCTGATGCACTTGTTCTCAAAAGCCTGAATACGTCTTTCTTCCTCTTTCTTCAATGTCCAGGCTTCACATCCATATGTAGCTACTGGCCAGACCAAGGCTTTCAGTAGATGCTATTTTTTAAATCTTGCACCATTTCAGGTGTATCTTAGCAATGCAGACAACACTTTTCATTGGTTGTGAGTCACTTTTTGTGTGCTGGAACATGACAGACAGGCTTAGGGAAAGCAGCAGCGTTTCCTTTTCATTCATACATATCACTCTTTCTATCTTAAACATTTCTCCCCATTTGATAATAATACATAACAAAGCACATTGTATCGGTTCTATGTGGAATGCGACTTTTAGTTTATAAATAAGGAATGATTCCGTATTTTATGGAACAGTTGGCAACCCAAGTGGTGGTGTTGGTGGTGTTCTGACCATTGAAGAACAAGTTGAAATGAGGCTAACACAGTATGCAGAGAAACAGATTGACTACAGTCTATGATTGGACAACTAATGTGGAGCTGCATAACTGTAGAAGATAGTATTAATATTATGACTGATGATATTATCGTATATTGTATAACATATTTTCAGTCCTCAAATAATGCAGCAAGTTCTGAAAACAAGGCAAAAACATTTTTAAACTACTAAAATAATAATATTTAAGTTGGTAAGTTTTCAGGAATCAATATTTGCTGTAATAAGCCTTATTTGTTCATACTTTCCACCAGGCTTTCACATTACTGTTGGGTGACTTTAAGCCACTCATGGATAAAAATTCAGACAGCTTGGCTTTATTTGATGGCTTGTGTTCATCTATCTCTTGATCACACTGCAGAGGTTTTAAATGGCATTCAGGTCTGGAGATTGGGCTGGGCTTTAGCAGTGATGTCTCAATATTTAGTATATATGTAAACAAAATTTTTGCTGGTATTTTACATACTTCATTGAAATGAAATGAAATTGAAATGATGAAATGAAAATTGATCAAAACATTGCAAAGTGTCTTAAAACTACTGACAGATTTTACTGAAGCAGATTTAACACACTCAGTCTTGTAGAAACACTGTAATCTTAAAGGCTTTGAAATCTAATAATGTAGACATATTTTATGGATCTTTATTTTAATTTGTTGCTCTTTATTCTCCCCAGCTAACCCCAGTAAATACTTTTCACTAAGTGTTATCAGTCTGCTTTGAATTTGTAATACAGACTCAATCAAGCTTATGAATAAACTATTCCCTTTAAACACATTTCATTTTGCTTTGTACTTGGCTTGAATTTATGAGTCATTTCTAACACCGCAGAAATTACTTTAATAGTTTCACAGCAGTGTGTGTGTGTGTGTGTGTGTGTGTGTGTGTGTGTGTGTGTGTGTGTGTGTGTGTGAGCCTCGCATTGCATGTTCACTTCCATGCAAAAGAGCAATCAGTGAGATTTATGTATCTGTGCATGCTGTGTTTAAGTGGAGCACTCTGTGTGGGTGTTGATCCTCATATCAATTGCTAGCATATGTGTGTGGCTTTCTGTCTCTGCCCGGGTCTGTGTCGCTGAGGCTCAGAGCATGTCGTGGTGCTAACACACAACCATGCTTGGGTGGCTTTCCACAGCACTACACTTTATAGGACCGTTTATCACCTCAATTTTGAAGACTTGACCATGCGCCTTTATTTCAGTTATGCTATATATATCTGTCTTTATAGCTGTTTGTCACCAGTCTTCTCTTTTCTGTCTTTGGGCTTCTTTTGACTTTTTCCAGAGTATGATCTCCTCCATTGTGAACAGTTCCTACTACGCTAATGTCTCCACTGCTAAGTGCCAAGAGTTTGGCCGCTGGTATAAGAAGTATAAGAAAATTAAAGGTGAGACTTCTCATGTGTTTTATGCATGTTTCTCGAGATGATCTAACAAATTGATGACTGAAAAACTGACCTTGCAGTTATCATGACTCAAACATGTTTAACCTTGTCTCAAGTAGCAAAGAAATTAAACTATGACCACCCAGAGGGGCGCCCAGACTGTAACCTAACTAATTTGTCAATTATCTATTGCTAGACAATTATTATATAAAATACAGATCTATCCCAGTCATATTACACTTATTATCATTATTTTCTCTCTTATTCTATTACACAGAAGTAAAGCAGAGACACTTACATGTCTATTAGGTCAACCTGTACCACAGTCAAAGCAATATCAATAAACTTTACTTGACCTCTGCTTCTTCATGATTGGTAGGTTTAATTGAATTTAACCAATGAAGCTGCTCTGTGCAATCACCGTCAAAGCTATCATGGAATACTGGTTGTATATTAATTCAATGTGTTGTTTTAAGAGTAACAGATCATGCAGTAAAAGACTATTATGAAACTAAAAAGATTTAATCATTGTAGAAGTCAAATCAGAGCAAGTTGAAGAGGACCCTGAAACAGCCAGTGTTGGAAGACAGTTTAATATTTTGTCAGATTATATGATACTAGTGTATGATTGAATTACTTTGTCTTACATAAGCTCAAGCAAAGCAAACATTGTGAGTATTAGTAGGGTGGTGATGATGCCCACCTGTAAAAGACACTTCACAGTCCATCTGCTGACTTCAGTCAAGCATGCTCCTCATATGTGTTGATGACATAAAGGCACGATGCCATACAGAGCCACAACTGCAGTCAAACACCCTCAGTGCCACATGTTAGAGAAAGTGGTGGTTTTCCTAAGGTGACCCCATTCTGGTACATTCAGCTGAAATACTGGAGGTCAAAACCTCCAACCCATAGAAAATCCATGATTAATGCTACAGTGGACAGTGGAAATAGAATCCCAATGCAGCCTAATGGAAAGCACACCTCCCTCTCCCAACGGCTGCAGGAGGTCTTCAGTACCAGTTCATCCAGCCATTGTACCGTTTAAGCCTTTTAGCATCAAAATGCCTGTGACAATTTTCCTCTTTCCCTTGCCCTCTCAAAAAGCGATATAATTACACAGCAGGACAGATCAAAGTGTCGTTCCAATCCCCAAGCACAGTGACACAGAGAGAGAGACACAGCAGAGAATAAAGAAGTCCTCCACGTGCTGACAGAGCTACCCGTGTTGGGTTACACTCAGCCTCAGCTATTAGTTCTGCTCAATGCTTTCCACAGTCAAACAAACAGCCGCCAGATGTGAGTGCCATCCCATTGGGTGACTGAGTCATCGGTCATAGACTTTGGTAGAAGTTACCAAAAAGTTGTAGGTCTTTTAGCATATCTGCTTTTAGGTGTGAGTAGCATTTGTGTGAGTGTTGATTTTCTTCAAGTTCTTCTACCTCTGATTCTCAGGTGACTACTTTGAGAAGTTGTGGCCACCACGAGAGAATTCTGAAATCAAAGGTGAGTCATCACTGTAGGACATAACTTCAGAGGAATGCTTCCAAACTGTGGTCCTGGTGTCCAACTGCCTTGCATCTATCAGTGTGTTGGGGTATCACTGTATGTCCAAATAACCTCCAAGTAATGATGTGTCCATCACTGGTGTGGCTTTTACTCAACCCCTGTTTGCTGTTTTCATTTTTGCAGTGGAAAGAGACAGCCTGGTGGACTTTTGTGTGTTAGGACAGCGTCCACCCCCTCACCTGGCTGGCCTGGCTCAGCTGGGACCCTTGGGTAGTACTCTTGTGAAAACCAGCTCTGGAGAACCTCAGAACTCTTCTCAGTCTCAGCCTCCATCCCAAGGACAGCCACAGCCACCTTCATCTCATGCTAGCCAGCTCCACCACAGCCCACCACTGCGGGCTCAGGTTGCTCCTCCTCCTCCTCCAGCAGCCCTACAGCCCCTGCTGGGGCCAGGAGGCCTCCTCTCACCTCAGCTTAGTCCACAGCTTGTGCGCCAGCAGCTCGCCATGGCTCACCTCATCAACCAGCAACTCGCGGTCAGTCGATTGTTGGCCCACCAACACCCACAGGCCCTCAACCAACAGTTTCTCAACCATCCACCCATCCCAAGACCAGGCAAATCTGGTGGTCCTATTGAGCCCGGGTCCAACCCTTCAGCAGCAGAGGTCTCTCCAGATATCTACCAGCTAGTCCGTGATGAGCTTAAGAGAGCCAGTGTCTCACAAGCTGTGTTTGCAAGAGTGGCTTTCAACCGCACACAGGTACAGTAGCATGAAAGTAAAAATGCAACCTGATTAGGTTAGATAGATCACCAGTGGTTCCAAGAATTGCATTCTTCACTCTACAATTGAATAATAACAGTTTGTATTGTTTTCCTTGTAGTTACTGGATAGTCATCCTTAAGGTGTAATAAGCCATAGAGATTAAGAGATTATACTGTTTTAATAAACTTCACAGATTTCAAATAATTAGTAGGATACCAATTGATTGTGAACTGGCTGAGAAACACTTTCTGTCATGTCTATTATACAGTAAATATGCCAGTGTTAAATCAACACTATTAGAGTTAAATTAACACTGAGGGTGTCAAAATGTAACACTCTCAGTGTTAATTTAACTCTAAGAGTGTTGATTTAACACTTGCAGATTTACTGTGTAGACTCTATCAAGACATTTCAGTAAAATGACGTGCAGTGAGTTTATGATACAATCAATAAGAAACAGATGGCACTGTATTATTTATCATGTAATAAATTATTAGTCTCAGAATGCATCGAATTCACAACAACAAATATTTGTCAGTAGCCATAGCATCTTCACACAGCCGTCAATTGTCAGATGTCATGTTGTGCTTAATCCATTAAAGCAGTTAGTAATATTCAGTCATAATGTGAGTGAAAAGTCAGGCCAGAGTTTTGCATCTCCAGGCTACTGCACTTGAAGCCCAGCATGGTGGCTCCAGCCCCTGGGCCATATCCAGTCTCTTCTCCCGCCCTCTCAGCAGAACACACACCTGGCACATTGAGCAGCCACAGGCCAGAATTACGCCCCATTAGAGCCGAGCCACAGAGTAGGCGGTAGATGATGTTGTGCAGGTGAAGACCAAGTGGGACTTGGCATGTGTATTCTGGCAAAAACCTGGGCCTTTCACACTTTGCTTTAGTGTGTTTGTGTGCATGTGTGTAAATGTGTGTTTGTGAACTCCAGGGCTTGCTGTCAGAGATTTTGCGGAAAGAGGAAGACCCTCGCACTGCCTCCCAGTCCCTACTGGTCAACCTCAAGGCAATGCAAAACTTCCTCAACCTACCCGAGGTTGAGAGAGACCGAATCTACCAGGAAGAACGAGAGCGTAGCATGAACCCACCTGTAGGCCTTCCCCCCACCCCCAACTCCAGCTCTGGAGTCAACCGCCTGTCTCAGGTACACCATTACTCCTGTCACATTAATTCAGCAGCCGTTACACGCTGACTGACCCAATACGGCAGGACCTGCTCTGAACGTTTGTGTTGTGTCTGAGCGTCTGTTGTTTATCTGTATGCTTTTGAGATTGTTGTGATTTCTGTCTAGGTTAATGGTTTCTGTTTAGCTGATTTATTTGGGTTATGCATCTTTGTTATTGTTGTAAGCTATACCAGGATTTTATTGAAGGAGCAGTCGATTTTGGCTAAGGCAGGGTTTAGTGAGTCACAAGGGTGAAGGAAAGAATGTGCATAAAGAACGATGACCTATTTTAACAGCTCTGCAATCTCAGATGATGTGATACTTTATTTTATTTTGGTTACTTCAAATAGACAGACAATAGGTCAATTTGGTGAAAACTTGCTTATATCAAAGACATTTTTTTGATGATTTAAATAAATGATTCACTGAAGCCACACTGCTGCTTATGACAGTGCCTTTATAGGTCAACAGCATTTTAGTAATATGGTATGTTATTTATGAATTTGTTTAGAAAATGTACTGTTTCTAATTTTACCCCATTCCAGCCTATGCAGAAAGTGTGGGAGCGCAGCATGGATGAACAGTTAACCCCTGACGCTTGGGCATCTATTTGGAAGAATAAGACTAAAATCACTAATTCGGTGAGGATCATCAGCTTTCTCTGTATTTGTTCACTGAATGGTCTTCACAATATGGTCTAACAATCAAAGGTATCAAGAGTATTCACATTCATTACTCAGGTAGAAGTATAGATACTAGGGTTTTAAAAGACTTTTTTAGAAGTTGGAAGTATCAACTTAAGCTTTTTACTCACGTAAAAGTACAAAAGTTCTGGTTTCAAAACTACTTAAAGTATAAAAGTAAAAGTAATGTAAGGTAAACAAATGCCAAAACTTAGGCTGTGCCACAGGGGCATATAGTGCACTACCCCACCCACCACCCCCAAAATACATTTTTTCTAAAAGCCGTAATGACTATAATGTTATATTAAAATGGTAATGTTGATTTTTTTGGGGATGTACTGGTTACCTGTTTCAGCTGCGTATCTGCCCCTTAAAAATGAAAACATTTTAGTCATTTCAAATATATTAGTGGACCATATATGTGTAGTACTGAGCTTACTGGAGAGTGATGAGACATATGACGTGCAGGTGCGATGGATCACTAACCAATAGGGTATCAGAATGGTATAATTTATCCAACCACAATCACATTCACTCTTTCTGGATGGCGCAGTTTATCTGGATGTTTTTTGAATGATGACAAACCGAAATGAAATACGTAGAAATAACGAGGCTGTTTTTAAAATGTAAGGAGTAGAAAGTACCGATAATTGCATGAAAATGTAAATAAGTAGAAGTAAAAAGTCGTAAGAAAATAATTACTCCAGTAAAGTATAGATAACCAACATTTTTACTTAAGTAAAATAAGAAGTATTTTTCTTTGTTACTTTACACCTCTGCTAACAATATGCTGAAATGTCAGGTAACATAATAAAAGGGCACCAGAATGTTTACTGCTACAGCCCCCTCTAAGGCATATTATTATTATTATTATTATATTTTCACAGATATTACTATAGACATTAGATATTATAATGCCTTCTGAAATGAGACTGTGTTTAGAACATGTGTTCCAGAAAAGTCTAAATAACATACTTGCCAGATCAAATGTCACAGGCAGAGAAGTATGGTTCTGCTCATGTCTGGACATGTTTATATTAACTAACTGACCTGGAACTTTCTGCACAAACTTAGTGCCATTGAGGGTCATTTGAACAGGACTGTTTTCTTAAAGCCACCATCAATGCAACAGGCCAGATAACCAAATCTCACTGATATGAGGAGAGAGTCTTCGTTCTTTGTCTCTGGGAATGCAGTTGTGTATTATTATTATTATGTCTGTATACGTTTATCAGGCTATCGTTTGTGTTGGGGAATGTGAGATTACTTGCCTGTGCCTGCAGAAAGACTTCAAACGTTGCATGAGAAAAACACACCACCCTAAAATCAATACACCATAATTCAAACATAAACTACAACGCAGATGCAAGAGAATTCCTTAATAACTTATAATAAGTGTACATCACTAATACAAACAGAACCTGCTTCCAGACAACCACTTGCATGTATATTTAAGGGTTATTGAGCACAGCGCTTGTTCAAGAATCTACTTAACAACTTTTTGTGTTTTGCAAATGTCCCTTCTATTGGATTCCTGCAGCCTAAACCCCCTGGTCCAAACCCTGATCTACCACTGAAGCTGGAATCACTGGTCAACATAACCTCATCCATCTATGATGAGATCCAGCAGGAGATGAAGAGAGCCAAAGTGTCACAGGCACTGTTTGCCAAGGTAGCAGCCAACAAGAGTCAGGTAAGCTTTTCTATAGCTCCTACTAACATAAACAACTTCTTTCATCTCATTAATAGCAAATCTTTCATAGATTATTTTCATATATATTCATTATATTTACACTTTATCGCAAATATATTAGTCTTTATTGTAAACGTTTATTGTGGGACATTATAATGGATTATTAGGTGTGTTTCATGTAAGTCTTTAAACTGTAAGAGCCTGTAACACTTCAGTTTAATGTAAATTACTTATTAGTTGGATAGTAGCTACCAAATATCTTAAAATTAATACTGAATGGAAAAGTAGAAATAATAGAAAAGTCTTAAAATTGAACCCTTGTGTTCAAAAGTGTTAATTATATATATATATGTATATGTGTGTGTGTGTGTGTGTGTGTGTGTGTGTGTACTGTACATAAATAATAATAATAATTATTATAAATAATAATAATAATAATAATAATAATAATAATAATAATAATAACATATGAAAACGACCATCTGATTAAGCCCATCATGAATAAGCCCCTACCTCACAAACATTCTGAATGTGTTTGTGTACTTGCTTAGACATTTTTCAGTGCATCCAACATTCTTTTATACAGTGTGAGAAAGCCAAGACATTATCATGTACAGGATGCAGGATTCTTGCCACAAGCGATTACAATCTAATCAAGACACATCACTGAAGTTAGTAAACAACAGTGGCAAATAGATATGGTTTATACCCATCAGAATATGTCCCGCCATGTCCCACCTCCCTCTATGACTCATCTCTAATCACAGCAACCCATCAGAGGGATGTTCCATTGTGCTTTCCTTGCACCATTGAGATAGGGCTGATTACTGGCGACATATTTCTCCTTTTCACACTCACTTCCATGTACAGAGATATACACTGTGGTGTTGATTCTGATAAGATTGCTGGAGCTGCAGGTCAGAATAGCACCAATAGTGAAAGTGGCCATCAAATTTGGGGGTTTTAATTGGATTATTAGATAAAAAATACAAACAGGAAGCATAGAAAAACAAACCTTAGAATACAAGACTTAATGCTGAGATTTTTGTAATTACTTTATTTATACATTTTTTTTATTATTTGCAATTTTAAGCTTATAAATTTAATGTTAAATTTATGTTTTATATTATTAATGTTTAAAGTTGGGCAACTGATTTACATTTTTTATTGATATTTTTTAATCTAATTTTCAAACTGTTTTCCATTTCTTTGTGATATTGAGAAATAATCTCAAGGGATCTGGTTAGGGATCTGGTCTTGTGACTGGAAGGTTGCCGGTTCAATTCTCAGGCAGGTCATGACTGCAGTCCTCTTGAGCAAGGCACCTAACCCCCAACTGCTTCCCCGGTGCTGTTGATAGGACTGCCCTCCACTTCAGGCACATGTTCACATGCTAGTGTGTTAACTAGTGTGTGTGTGTGTGTGTGTGTGTGTTTGGATGGATGGGTTAAAAGCATAGCTCAAATTACGTTGTGCAATCATATTGGCAAAAGCTGAATCTAATCTAGTTTTGTTTCACTCATTTATATGAGATAAGAGTGAGAAATACAGCAATTAATGCAAAATTACACCATCCTTTTGAAATCACTGAAATAAATGTTAAGTCTTGATCACATTTGACACTAATCACAACTGGTACTAAGCAAACACATAACATTGTCACAATGTTGTCTAACTTCTTACAGTATTTCTACAATATTGTCAAAAAGTGGAGCTCAGTCACTACCCACAATCTCCTTATGATGTAACATCGCTGATTGGTATCATTTTGACTACTGACAACATTGCAACATTCCAACAATATTCCATTTTTATTTTATACATTTGCTATCTGTATAACATTGTCAGTACATTGTCAGAATTTCTGAAAATATCAGATAATGGTGTGAGAAATTATTTTTACAAAAGGTATTTGGACTTTAGTCACAACATAATTGTGCTTGCAGGATTAATGGAGATTCTCCTAAAATAGCTTGAGATGAAAAGGAAAATTCCTGGCCTCGATTAAAATGATAAGTTATTCAGAGTTCCAACATTGAGGCTTTTAGACTTAATGGTTGGGTGATTGTTGAGTTCATTCTGAGATGTCTGTCGTTAGTAAACATGAATAGTATTAATTTGTCAGATTTTAGCACAATGTTTGACTTTATTGAGATATGAGAGTCTGTTTCTCAGACTCTGATAAATATCTGAACAGCAGGAGACTTCAACTAAAATCTGAGCTCTTTGTTTATTAAAAAAAATCGGAAAAGTTAAAAGTTTTATTTTTCTTTCATTTTGGAAATGTACCTTTATATGATAACTGGTTTATAATTATAGGAAATGTACTGACAATGTTTTTAGCAAGCATGCATATAATCAGGGAAAATCTGTCTTTATATTAGCTTCAAAACCCAAATTCTGACCAGGAATCAACTCCTGCCGAAAGAGCCCAGCATTCATCTTTGTGTGTTGATTAAGGAAATTTTTGGAAAATCTGTTGAACCATTTGTGCGCCCCTTTCCCATTTGAGAGCAAAGAGAGATAATTGATTTTGTCAAATCTGATCCTGCACCCAGCTGCGCCTATTTCTTCCTATGAAATAGTATGACTGAGGACAGCCCTCCACGAGTCCATTCACATGAGCACTGTATACATGCTGTGTGTGAGTGGGCAGGTGTGACCACCTTAATCCAAAGGTGTGAGTAGGACATGGGTACAGTAGCATTTGTAGTAGTCATGTGTGTGTGTGTGTTGGGGGGGTGAGGGGCAGATGCAGTAGTGTCTCACAGGTCTGGGGTCGGGTGGGGGGGTCACGGCTGAACGCGCCCATCTGCTGCAGCTGGCCAGAAGGCGCTGAGGGATGGGGAGAGAGCGAGAGAGAGAGAGAGAGAGAGAGAGAGTGACAGACAGACAGTGAGACAGAAGAGAGAGAGTAAGCTCTGATCAGGTTATTAACACTGGGTGCTGGCGGAGGTTGGCTGCACACAACAGCTGGTGTCAAAGACTGGCCCAGTCTAGCAGAGATAATCAAATCTTCCTCTTCTCTCTCCATTTCACTGTCTCTGTCTCTCATTCATTCTCTCACTTTCTCTGCTTTGACTTGTCCTTTAATGTACTACGATGGTCATTGATGCTGTTACAGCAAACTTTTGTATGCTTTAATTAGTCCTGTGTCTTGGTTCAGACACCGTGTACTATATTGTCATACTGTAGCCTACATTTGTTACTTTACTACAGTATTTGGATCTTTGTAGATTAATATGCCTCAAATTTTGCACTAAACAGAAGTGTACAATGAGTGCACGCAGTGTACAGTATTCCACATCTCATTCATTGGCAAATGTAGAACAATATTATTAGCATTATTAGTATTAACAGTGTAGTACGTCCCATAGAGTGTAGTGACAAGTATACTATATTTTGCCAACTCTCTCTCTCTCTCTCTCTCTCTCTCTCTCTCTCTCTCTCTCTCTTTGCCTCTCCCCACCTCTCTCAATCTCTCTGTCTGTCTATTTCTCTCTCTGTGTGTCTGTCTGTCTGTCTGTCTGTGTCTCTCCCACTTTATCTCTCTCTTTCACTCAATCACTTTCTTTCTCCATCTCTCTCACTCTCTTTATTTCTCTATCCCTCTCACTCTCACTGTCTGTCTTTATCTTTCTCTTTGTCTCTCTCCCACTCTCTCTCAATCTCTCTCTGTCTGTCTATTTCTCTCTCACTCCCTCCTTCCCTCACTCTCTCTATCTCTATCCATCTCACTGTCTCTCTTTCTCTTTCTCTTTCTCTTTGTCTCTCCCCCCTCTCTTTCTCTCTCTCTGTCTGTCGTCTCTCTCCCTTTTTCTCTCTTTCTGTGTCTTTCCCACTTTATCTCTCTCTCTCTCTCTCTTTCTCTGCCTCTCCCCACCTCTCTCGATCTCTCTATTTCTCTCTCTGTGTCTGTCTCTCTCCATTTTTCTCTCTGTCTGTGTCTCTCCCACTTTATCTCTCTCTCTCACTCAATCACTTTCTTTCTCCATCTCTCTCACTCTCACTGTCTGTCTTTATCTTTCTCTTTGTCTCTCTCCCACTCTCTCTCAATCTCTCTCTGTCTGTCTATTTCTCTCTCACTCCCTCCTTCCCTCACTCTCTCTTTCTCTATCCATCTCACTGTCTCTCTTTTTCTTTCTCTTTGTCTCTCCCCCCTCTCTTTCTCTCTCTCTCTGTCTGTCCGTCTCTCTCTTTATCTATCTCTCTCTCTTTCTCTCTCTCTCTGTCTCTCTCTCTCTCTCTCTCTCTCTCTCTCTCTCTCAGGGCTGGCTGTGTGAGTTATTGCGATGGAAAGAGAGCCCCAGTCCAGAGAACCGGACTCTGTGGGAGAATCTGTGTACAATCCGTCGCTTTCTGACTCTCCCTCAGGGAGACAGGGACATGGTATATGAGGAAGAGTCACGTCACCACCACAATGAACGTCTTCACACCGTCCTCCACCTGCCCTCTGAACCTCAGGTCAGTAGAGGTCAAACATCACCCTCATCATTTATATACCCTCAGGAAACTGGGTTTATGTAGCTTTTTACTCTTAGACTGAAAGGAGCATGAGATTATTAGCATTTCTTTTACATGGCTTCTAATGATGCTGGGGAGGAAAGAGGGGGGTCACTGTGATTGTGTGAATGTGCAAACATCTTTGAAGCTTTTGTTTTAATATCAAGGACTCTGATGCATTGCCTCTGCCAACCTCTAATAACCTAATACACCCAGCTCTCTTTAATCATACACACATACAGATCCAAATAACACACTTCTGATTAAATGGACTTTCCCCTCTGCTAGCCAGGGTCATTACAGTATACACTAAGGACACATACAATTCAGACCCACACACACAAACACACTCACACACATTCATATATGTAAATGCATGCATTCCCAAATGGTACACACATAAATCTATTTTTCCCCCCAAACACTTAATATTCAGATCAATGCTTTCTGCTCTATAACCTTCATATCCTGCCTAAGCATCGTAGAAATGTATTCTGCTCATAATGATAATACAGCATAGTGCAGGACTATGTTAGCACTCATGCTAAAGCCTGAAAAAACTACAATATAGCAATAAATCTTCTTCTGTCTTTGCTCTCTCTCCTCTTCCCTTTCTCCTCTTTTTAAGTTAGCAGTTCAAATGGTGTTTAAATGTGTGTGTGTGTGTGTGCGTGTGGTTGTACTTATTTATATGATTTGGGCGCAGTAGGAAATGCCCCATTAGGACACACCCTGAGAGACAGTGCCACCACAGCCTTGATATTATTAATGACGGGAAGAGCCAGAACACACACACACACACACACACACACGCATGCGTGCGCTCACACACACTATTGCACACAGTGTGACTCATGGGAATTCACTGTAGTGGGTCACTATGGTTACTCTACAGTGGCTTTGACCATGAACTATAGCACAATATTAACCATAAAGGCATTGACACATCTGGCTCAGCAAGAGCAGCACGTCGCTCCAAGCAAACTTCAGTCTTTTGCTTGCATCAGTTTACTGAACAGAAATCACAGAATTCATTGAGTAATATTATTCAATTTACATTTTTATTCTCCTGCTATGCTTCTCATAAGTGCTGCATAGAGCAGGTGTGAGTTAGAATCTGTTGTATATATTACATATATAGCCTCACTATAGCTCATTTAATCAGTATGGCTCCTCAATGCCAGTATTTTGACATTGATACAGTTTTCTGACATTTCAACATATCTTATATTAAATAAACAGAAAGTGGGCGTGGCTTAAAGCAGAAATTAATGTGAGGTGGTGTAAGTGCATTTACTGACTGCACTGTATTGCAGAAGCATTGATGTTAATAACAAATGAGTGAACTTAATTTTTCAATATGCAGTCTAGGTTTTGACACCAGCATGCTTATATTGATAAGACTTGGTTCTGAATTTGGCACTGAAATACCTGCATTGTTTTGATAATATGTGGTATTGAAGTAGTGTAGTTGGCTACTGTAAAAGCATTCAAATGAGTGTGGAGGATGATGTAGAATCCCAGAAAACGTACACTCATACACTGAAAGCCTTCAGTGTAAAAGCCATCAGAGGTAGCTTTTAAACATGTTCCTAATGGCTGATGGACCAGGGCAGATTCTCAAAAAAAGCTGGTAGCCAAAAGTCGAACACACCAAATTATTAAATGATCAGTTCTTTGGATTGAGGCTGTTCAGGCTTAATTCATTGATTTGTCAGTTCTGATTAATTGAAAATGTTTTTGATTGGGTAAACTCTAAAATTGATTGATTGGGGCCCCGAGTGGCTCAGCAGGCTAAGACACTGACACTATGACCAGAGGATCGCGAGTTCAAATCCCGGTCACGCTGTTTGCCATCAACAGCCGGGGCCCAAGAGAGCAAAAATTGGCAGTGGTCTCTCTCTCTGAGCAGGTAGATGGTGCTCTCTCTCTCTCTGTCACTCAAACATTACAATGTCCGCTGGCTCAGGCATCTACTGATTGGTCCATTCGGAGCTGGGAATCCTGCACTTTCCTCTGAGTGTGTTGGCTCCCCAGTGATGGTGTATCAGCGAGAGTTTGAAAAGAGGGGGTGGCTGCATCACATGCATTGGAGAAGGCTTGTGCTTGACTTTACCTTCCTAGAGTCAGGGACAGTGCAAAAGTGATGGGTAGAGTCCTAATGGAGCGGATGGGCTAATTAGCTACCCCTACATTGGGAAGAGGATAAAAATTGGCAAAAAAAACCTTAGAAATAAAATTATTTTAAAAAGTGTTTGATTAGACACTAGTCAATGCTCTAGACTGAGATGTATATAGTGCATAGTGTAGTAATAGTGTAATTGAAATGTATGCTATGTTTCAGCACTCAGCTTTGCCAGCAGTTAAGCCTGTTATGATTAAAAGATTTGAAGGTTAACTTTTTTGTTTCAAGTTTCTTGAAGCTTCTCATAGTTTCATCTTATTCTAACTTGATTTTTTGTGACTTATTATATGCTCATCGCAGGAAGGAAGTTGTGGTTGCTCTATTAACACATTCCATGGCTCTTCTGACATGGTGCCAGACGAGCCACCACACAGAGGAGACACATAGCTAAAAATACATTCATACAGCTGATCCCAGAACAGCCATGTTCTTTAACCTACAATGCATTCCATATAGACCAGACTAGAAAACCCAGCTATATAAGAGTTGTTTTATGAGGAAAGGAATCAGTGGCTTATATGTCTGCATTGGCATGACACTTGAATGAAATGAGAGTCACTGAAATAGTATAACTCCAAAATCTAAACATTACATCCTTGTTGTTTGATATCTACATGGACTACAATGCAAATCACTTAAGTTATAGCAATGTGTAATAAAGCACTGGCCATTTACGAGGTTAAGTGAAAGTGACACATGTGCTTGACCTCCATTTTTAACCCATCCATGCAGTGAAAGACACACACACTAGTGATCTAATGGGAAGTGAGCACACTTAGTGGGCAGCCATATCCACAGCACCCAGTGGGTTAGGTGCCTTTGCTCAAGAGCACTTCAGTCGTGTCCTCTTGGTTCAGGGGATCAAACTGATCATCTGGTCACAAGGCTGGTTCCTTAACCATAAGCCCACAGCTGCCCCCCCCCCAAAAAAAAAAGAAACTACTCTTTAATGTTTTTGTATAAAAAATGTTCCGTAACACCTTAAGCTCTTTCCAGGAAACAATGACTAGTCTATGCATTCATAGACTAGCCTAAGGATATTAAAGGAGTTAAACTAGTGTTCTGTATGTGGCCAGTTATGAATTCATCATTACGTAATTCACATTTTAGTTTAATAGTAGGTCCCAAATTAATCTAATGATCAAATAATACCTTAAACTATTATACCTATTTACCTTTATAATTGAATGATAAGGCTGCAGTTAAACAATACAATAGTCTACTTGCAGTATCCCTGCATATATAAATGAATGTAGATTCAACAATCTGTCAGTCTGTCTTTATGTCATTGTGTGTGAGTGTGTATGTTTGTGGGTGTCCCCGCTGCTGTTGTTGTTTTCTTGACACAGTAATGAGGGCCCCTCCCCAGATCAAACTATCCAGCATCCCTTCGGCTCCAGCCAGCCTGCCACCACAGACCACACATGTGTCCCAGCTGCTAATACACACACACACACACATACACACACACACACACACACACATATATACATGGACACAGACACATGTGGTACTCAAATAATTTGGCTTATACAATTTACTATTGTACTTTATTAATTATTAGTACAGTATTCTGCATATAATTCCATTTGTCAGTAAGTGTAATACTTTGTACTCATAAACAACATGAGTTATTATAGCCATTTAGATTACATGAGTGCCCTTGTATATGCTAATAGGGGTCTGCTACCTGTGTTACTGTCAGTGGTGCTGCCTTACGGTGCACATATTCCATCATCTTTCCAAATCAGTTCAGAGATTCAGTGTATGATGTTATACATGATACATTAACTTAGTCGCTGGTCCCTAGTGCCCACAAGGCTCACACATAAGGGCAAGCATGCACATGAGACACACATGCACACTCTGTGTGAGTGACCTAGGCTTGTGCCCTAGCCTCCTCAGCACTATTTCTGCCACACTCGTGGCCGTAAGTGCCTCCTGCTGCTCATTTGGCAAGCTTCTCCTTATGAATAATTTCTCTTTTGTTTTTGCTAAATTGGATGCCACTGCGTGCTGGGTACTGCCCCCACCATCCCTCCCAGACCCCTCTATGTGCCCTGAGACCCTGACTGAGTGCTGGATTAGAAAGGAAGTTGACAGAGTGCCCCCCCACCACATACACACACTTATTCAGCAGTATTACATTACATAGTGTTCTAAATGTCCATATTAGCCTTTTTTGTTTTAATGTTGTATAGTAATTTACTTAAAATGAAATATTCTAATCATCCTGGATTTCTGATGTTCATGAGCTTTAAGCCAAACCTATATTAATCGTTATTTAGTGTCGCTGGTCACAAACTGTGGAACAGCTTTCCTCTTGAGTTGCACATCTGTTCATCCATAGTTAAGTTCAAAGCTGATTTAAAACCCCTCACTTCCGGCTGGCTTATGAGTAACTTGAACTATGTGAGTGTTGTGTTTTTGCATTATTCTTTCAGCTACTTTCTTATTCTTAAATTTCTTATCTCTTTATTTAGTGTCATTTGGTGTCTTGAAAAACACTTTTCAAATAAATAAACATAAATAATAATAATAATAATAATAATAATAATAATAATTATTATTATTATTATTATTATTATTATTATTATAATAATTATAATAAATTATTTTTTGTTATTACTTATTATTATTATTATTATTATTATTATTATTATTTATTATTTTTTTTTTTTTAATAACAACAGTAAAAGAAAAGTATTGAAGTGTCACTGTACATGTAATGAATATATTCTTTTTTTGTGGCACTGTAAGTAATCAATGAAGAACCCTGAAAGGCAAATTTTTATAAAAGTACATCTTATTTAGCATATAATATATTTTTACATTAAATAAAATTTAGTTTATCCCTATACTTACATGTATAAGGAGTAAAAAAAATGCATAGCCACTTATACACACATATAAGCCAAGGCACACTCATGCACACACACTTACAGTGACTCATCCACTCCCTAGGTATTGCAGCATGGCAAAATTAAAATTAGCATGCACGCCGATAATTGAGGAAGGTGAAGTCATGCAAGAGAAATCCAAAAGAAAAGTGTCTTTATCATCATTACATATTTATCTGTGTGTTAATGGTGTCTCTGGTGGCAACAAAGACCCCCCCTTTCACCACCAACACCCCAGGTTTGCTTCCCCTTAGGAGGACCAGCCCTCATTAAGAATCAACTGAATCTTTTATGTTTTATAATTCTTTCATACTTCTGTGCTGTAATTCGCCCTGATTTAAAGAAAAAAAAGAACTTTTTTTCTTTTAATGCAGTGAACTCACAACCCCGTCCCTGGTTGGAATTAAAAACATAGGGAATAGTTTGGGTTCAATATTGAATTATGCTATAAGTGCATGAGGGCAGAAAGTCTGTGTGTCCAAAGTAGGCGCTGTGGTTGAGGAGACATAGCAGGAGCAGTAAATGAAGTGGACGGAGGGAAAGAGGAGGCACGAGGGGGGCTGACTTCATGGCTTTAGCAGTGATGGGGTTGATTTGAAGATGGAGTCATTCTTCTGGCTTGGCATAGGCTGTTTTCATTAGCGTCCTTCTCCATTAGAGTGCTCTGCTGTGGACGGCCTCTTGGACAAGCAACACACTTTCTGGATTTCTGTTTGGCTTCTGCCACAGTTCTTAGGCATGATTGTTAGTGTGAGAATTACAATGACTGTTGTCCATGATGGCCTGTATATGTGTTCTTTTGTGTGTAGTTGAGGTATAGAACCTATATGTCACAGTGGTATTAAGCTTCAGTAGATGTAGAACCAGGAAAAGTGTATATTTGTGTGTGTGTGTGTGTGTGTGTGTGTGTGTGTGTGTATTGGAGGATTGTACTGTGTGTGGTCTTTGTAGGAAGACCAACAGATACACAGTCTTTTGCCATGTGGCCTATTTTAATGTTCATGTCTCTGAGCTCCACTCCCATCCCTCTTTCTCAATTCTTTTTATGGACTCTGTTTGTTTCTCAGAGACATCAAAAATAATACAAAATGGAGCAAGAGAAAGAAAGAAAAAAAGACAAACCTACACACTTCCTATAAAGCTCCAGCCCCAGAAAGCCCCCACAAGTGAAATCGGAGCAATTTCATGGTCTGGCTTGCCCTCAATATTATTTAAAAAATACCCTGTTATTATTGAGTGGAGAGAGCAAGAAAGAGAGCGAGCGAGAGAGAAAGAGAGAGAGGGACAGAGAGAGAGAGAGACCGAATGACTATTATCTTTATGTAGGTCCTTTAATTTTAATGCACCGCAGATTTATAGCTTAGCATTCCAGCGCGGAGGCATTGGGCACCCCACCCTGGTCATAAACCCAGCGGGACAGCGCCACAGACCTCGATAGCTCTGCTGTGACACGCTGCACCTTCCACAGCTTCAGAAACACGACTTTTCTTCCTATCCTCCCACCTATTTACTATTTACACTATCATTACTATTTACCACATACCCTCTCTCTCCATTTCGCCCGCGCCCTTCCCCTCCCACCTTCCGCTGATGCTCAAATTAGTTATAGACTGGTGAATTTATGGAGACAAAGGATCCAGACGCCTCTGCCAAAAAGGAATGCTGTGTCATCAGCCTGCTAACTTGTTGGTTAATGCTGTTTGCATTGTTTTGTTTGTACAAGGTGACAGCATGTGTTTATACTTTCATGAAGATGTCCGTGCCTGTATTTAGGAGCATCTTTTGTTAAACTGCTTAACAAATTTATTGTGATTGATGAGATTCCGTCTGAACCTGACAGATTTAAAACTCTCTTGTCATTTGTGGTCATAAAATGCAACACATTTCCCACATAAAAGGTATCTTTTTCATGTGTTTTATTTTGGGGTATTGTGTATATTTATTCAACATTTGCCTCCTTGGGCTTTTGTCTGGCATCTCTTTGTACTCCATATGGTTTAACAGAGCTTGGATGCTGTTAATGATCTTAATGTCAATACTGCCTTAAGAACAAGAGAAACATTTCAGTGGCATTTGTGTAATACACTTGGTTAAACAGTCAGATCACAGAGTATTGTGGTTGGAATTTTTCTAGAGATGATTGAATATTCTGGTCAAGAGGTCCATGGGCACTGGAGGTATATTCATTGAGGAAAACGTTGTACTATGATGTACTCATGTTGTCATCCTATAACGTAATAACTGAACATTTTAATAACCACCTCTTTGTTCTTTATTGTCAGGCACTTCATAGACAGCCTATTGCACCACTGAAGGACCATTCACCCATGCGCGAGGAGCCATTGCCCAACTCTGCAATGGAAGAGAACCTACAGCATGGTGCTGGCCCTGGTAGTAACGGAGGAGGTGGCAATGTAGTCAAAAAGCCTCGTTCTCGCACCAAGATCTCACTGGAAGCTCTGGGAATCCTGCAGAGTTTCATCCAGGATGTGGGGCTGTATCCAGACCAGGAGGCCATTCACACCCTCTCTGCCCAACTGGACCTGCCCAAGCACACCATTGTCAAGTTCTTCCAGAACCAACGCTACCACGTGAAACATCACGGCCGACTGAAGGAGCTGGGAGCTGAGGGCAGTGGAGTAGATGTTGCAGAGTATAGAGATGAAGAGCTACTCTCTGGCTCAGAGGATGCAGAATCCAGTGAAGATGGTCACGAAGAGATCTACAGTGGACAAGAAGGTGCTTCAGTAGGAGCAACCGCATCTTCCTCGACACCATCCTCCACCTCAGGCCAAGAAGAAAGCAAGGACAAGGGTACTCTGGGCACCAGCCGACCAAGTTCTCTGCCCCCCTCCAGTTCATCTCCCAGCCCCCGAGACCAAAACGAGTACCAGAGATAAAGCAAATTGTCCTGTGGAGATGATGGGGATGGTTTGGAGGGAGGATAATTGAAAGTCTGAATTAACATGTGGAACAGAATTAACTATCACTGACAAAGTTGTTTCATTATTAAATCAGTTCAAAGACTAGAAGAAATAGACACAGGGTCAAATGAAGACTTGTATCATGGGAAGCCAAATGGGACAAGATTTTATTTGGATACTAATTATTGTGGAAAAGACATGTGTTACCACACAGAGGGGTCAAAAGCTCTAGAAACAAACCAAGTGCCATCAGACACTAAACATTGCTCTAGAAACAGGAAATTTGATGTTATCCTCCAAAAAGAATTCATTATAGGTTATTAGTAATAGCCAGATCTCTAGTGAAAAGTGGTCATGTTGTTCCCATAGTGTCTCAAGCTAAGATGGCAGTAAGCCAAGCAAAGTTAAACTAAGTGAGGCAAGTTTCTCAGCATGTCCCTAACACATTCAGCAAAGGACTCCTTAATTTCATACCCACAATCCCGGGGGTCTGTCATTAGAGACCGCTGTCTCACCCTCCTTCAGCCAGATCCCTAATGTTCACAGTAATGACATAAACTGAGCTTTAGATGAGCTTTAGATGAGCTATGGAACTCCACAGGAGCCCACGCATCTTTACTCCTGCCTGATTAAGGAGCCTGGTGGGTGGCTGTGGCTTCCCTCTTCCTCCCCTCTGTGATGGGGCATTCTTTGTGTCTCCAAGAGGTGGCTGTGCTTGGCTATTTAAGTGGTTGGATGGATTGGTGGGTGGGTTGGAGGTAGTGATGAAGGCTGGGGTGTATACATCAGCCTAGACCATCAATTCCACTGTAAACATATGTGGTCTACTGAAAGGTCCACAGTTAGCCCAGAAGGCCCTTTGAAGATAGAGCCATCCCTCCCACAAACAACCACATCATTCCAAATAGTTCAGTGTGGCTGGACAAACTGCCGCTTTACCATAGTACCCATGCACGCCTTACATGGACTCTTCTCAACACCTCTGTCTGCCAGTCTAAAAATTTTTGCTTGTTTCATACAAAAATGTGTAAATGAGACATACTGTCACCAAATCACTTTGTACTCTCTTTGCACTTAGAAAGTAAGTGTCAAGAAATGGACACATTTTTAGGAGTTAATTTACTACTAGTTTACTAGTTACTACAGGATAAAAAAAATAAGAGTGTAGACTGCCTCAATGTGTTTTTGACCAAGTGGAGGAAAGTACAGGATACCCAGCAACTGTCAGCAGTCAGTCGCCTTATGTGAGGTAGTCCCACACCCCTCCCTCCCATCCCTATTTCCCTCTGTGTTTTTCTTACAGGCACTCAGTGTCCTAATTTCAAACCACCTACCCACACTTTACTCCACATCTCTATTTATTGCTATCTTTATCCACAATTATTATTATTGTTATTATTATTGTTATTATGGTTGTTCTTACTGTCATTGCTGTTCATTTTGGTTGTTTTTTTTCATGGTCTAATATCAGCTTTTGGCTCAAAGCTGTTGTTTTGGTAATGAGAGACTTTATGAAAGAAAGAAACACTGCCAAAACAGAGATAAGAGAATTAGAAGCAGTTACTGAAGTTATTGGGTGAACCCTGTGACGTATACTGCCAGTTCTACACTGCGTACTTTTCCAAAGAGAACGGCAATAGGCGAAGCTGGTATTGAATCCAAAAATAAAAAGAAGCATTGGAATTCTTTTTTTTTTTTTTTTTTTTTTTTTACAAATGCTGACAATCTATTTTTGAGCCAATCAAAACTCGTTATCCAAAATGGAAACATGTTGATATATCAGTTGATCTTTGGACAAGTAACATGGCGAAGCCTTTGTGAATACTATAGCAACACTTGGGTTCGGGGTCCTGATTTGCTTTTGAGAATCAGCTGCTACCTGCTCATTCTGGATAACAGAGTAATTGTCATTGTTAACTTTACACTGACCTTTAAACTGTTTTTTGTTCATTAGATGATGTTGATGGTATGTGTAGATGTTTGGTCTATTTCAAATGGAAGCATTAATTTTATATTTCTTTGATGTGCAAATGTTCTCAACACAAAGGCAACCACATTTAGTACATATAGACAATGTCTTGAAAAACATTAGGACCGTTTGGGTTGAGTTGTCACCAGAATTTCAATCTTCTTCATATGTGCAATTTTGAAATGAAACTTTAATCACAACAAAGCATTAAAAACCGAAATTCATTTTTCACACTGCTGTTTAATGGTATTATACTGTGGCCCATCCAGGGCCCATCGCTCTCTTCAGATTAGGTTCCTTGGTATGAAAGGTCTGCTTCTCCAAGCTGGCTATGCAGTGTGACTGTGGCTGGCCTGCGTTTCTCAGTCCTATTCAATTAGAGGCCTGGGTAAAACCGCCAGGACCAGGGCTCTCTAATAAGACATATACAGGAGTGACAATAATTCACATTGAAGTGTTGGCGCTCACAGAACAGCCCTGCTGTCCCGCAGGGAGCCCGCCACATTTCACACCGAACAAGCTGTGACACAGAGAAGCCTCAGACTACAGCGATAGTTGTGGTGTTTGAAGCTACTGCTCTCTCCTTGTTATTCCCCCATCACAGCATGTGCTTTCCAGTTAGTGATCTCTTAACCATCATACAATAAGCATTAATAAGGCACATTTCTGGTTTCGTATTGGTGGTTGAGATTTGGCTTCTTATCTCTTTGATCTGCTGATAGAAGTGTGTGGAAGAAATGATGGCTAGGCTGGGAAAGCCGATCCCTGATCTCATTGATTTAATCACAGCATATGATGTGAACACAGTGTTCATGGAAATTACAATCAGCAAAACATGATGTCTTTACAATTTATTATTACGTCTTTGTTGGGGCCACGTGGCCAACATAACCACCATGGTATTAGAAGTGACCACTGTTCTCTTGACCAAAAGCCAATTTTCCAAGCCTGAAGACTGACTTGACCCTTCTCAGTCAGTATATGCTGTATCAGTACTGCACGTTTGCCACATTTCATTAGCTCGAAAGAGACGGATATATATATATACATTGTACTTTAACCCTTTCATGCATGATGGACAGTTAATGTCATTATCTTCTATATGTATTGGTTTTAATGTTAGAATTGCATGACGGCTTCTTTCTCTTGTCATGCCCCACTGGTGGTTAGTAGCTGCAAGCATAACAAAACACATGGTAAACAAAAATGACTGACATATGTTAATCAGATTGAAAGGCAGATAAAATCATTTTGGAGGGAAATCATGATAGATTTCTTTCATCATTCATGCATGAAAGGGTTAAAATACATCTTTAACATCTGAATGGCTAAAAGTCATCACGTGGCATTTTCAGATCTATTTCCAGTTGCATTTCAGCATAGTTCAGGAATGGCAAGAGAAGGCCATGTTTCAAATCTCTTCTTTTAAATGTCAGATATTTGCAGGATTTGATAGGGGTGTGTAATAACACAGTGCTGATTGTTAGCTAGATCTAAACCTTACTTAAGCTTGTCAGTCAGTCATCGCCCTGGGAGGCCAAGGCCCGCCCATACTATTACTATCCATGCATCCACTCATGGCCCCGCCCCCTGCAGTGCCCACATCATCTTGAGACAAATGGCTCTGATGAGTCTGTCCTCGCTCTCCCCTCAAATTATCCACTGTCCTGGTGAGACATGCGTGTGTGCATGCTAGACTGGTGTTTAACCTGCTGCAGGGTTGGCCTCCCACACGCTCAGCTCCTCCATCCATCCTACAAAGAGTTAGAATGCTGAGGGAGAAGGAGTCGAAAACAATAAAAATCTGCCAGGTCCCTGATGAGCAGATAGGTCAGGGTCACTCGCCAATTATCTGTCTCTGCCGTCTCTGCCTTTTCAATTTCTCGCACTTTGTCTCATTTTCTCCTTCGCCAGGCAGGAAGACAATCACTCAGGCTCATGCTGTGCTGTCGGGGTTAATTGGAAGTGATCATGTCCCCTTGTGGGGAAACAAGTGGTTCCTAGAGAGCAGGAAAACTCCCTGAGTGGAGATGCCCCAGGGCTACTGAACACTGTCTCAACACAGCTCTTTCAGTTAAGACGAAGGCCTGGTTTGACTGATTCAAGTTCTGTGGAATTCCTTAGACCGGAACTTAAAAAGGTCTTATCTCTTTAAACAGTAAAAGGAAGTTATGGGATGATTTTTACTTTTTTGAGAAGTAAACAATGAGTCTTAAACAATGGAATGTGACAGATATAAACAAAAAATTTCAATTTACCATGTTACCTCTCACATTTTGTATATCTGCAGCCAGACACACATAAAACACACTTTATCAAAATCTGTCATAACCATTCTGCTGTAACGTAGCACTTAGAGATTAATTTCACAGGCACAAAAGACATGCCCTTCAGTAAAGATGCCAAAATCTTTACTTCTTTTCGACATTTTCATTGATTGGTGGTTTAATTGCCGAAGGCAGACCTCTGTCCTTTATTTTTTGTAATCTTGCAGTGCCTCTTAACTAAGCACAATGCTCTGTCTGCTAGCTTTGAAGATGAAATATTTATCCTCATCAACACCTACAATGTGAATCAGGATTGCCACTCCAGGATTGGTACTTTTCCTTGTCAATCAAATGGATCATCATTATCACTAAGTGATAATAAGTTATGTGCATTATTTGGCTCTTTGGTTTTGTGTGTCTTAATATTTTGTTTCATTTTGTTTTCTCAGATTGCTGTATTATAAATAAAGTGCATAAATTGAAAAAAGAGCACTCGTACTGTCTTTTAACTCCATGTAGGTTTCTTGTCTGATTGAAATTGTATATTCAGTCACATACAGATGAAACAAACCTTAACGGCTGACATTCCATCAAGGCTATTCCAAAAGTTCAAAAAGCAGAGCGGTCGTCTGTAGAACAATGCAATGTTGTCTTTTGCTGAGGGACCAGGACTTGGGGAAAGCGAGTGGTGTGGCCACAAGAACCAAACAGTCTTTCATTTGTACATAAAAAGCAATCAAAACAAACCATAATAGGAAAAAATGACCCACAGGACGTATTTGAACTGATGTTACTGGAAATGATCAGTGACAATGTCATCTTTTCTTTCTCATCCAATGAAGAAGACTTTTAAACAAACAATTAGAATTATTTGGATGACTGGCCATAGGGGGTGTCCCAATAAAAATAAATTTTTTATCATATCCAGTAGAGGAAATTCTTCTGAAACAAAATAAAAAATTACCGTACTACAATGACAAAACTGAGTATTTAATGAAAAGTGAATTAATGTTCATAATTTAATTCAAAAAGGTAAACTGTCATTTGTTTTATATTCATGACATATATTTCAAGCCTTTTTTTATGTTGATACTGTTTGCATAGAAATGTACTCTTAATGAATAATAATGAAATTTGTGATTATGGCTTAAATAAGGCACAAATGTCACTTTAATAAATAGGACATATACACAAGTTTACCTTTGTGAATGAAATTATAAACAATAACTTTTTCACTATTATTTTTTTATGTGTACCATACACTGAAAAAGCAAAAGCAAAACACTAGACCCAACACAAGCATGACAGACTCAGATACTGATAATTTAGCTTCATTGAATTTATTCCTGTAATATTGTTTCATCCTTCACAGCAGTTATTGCGCCTCCATATTTCCCTCTCTTGGGTACTCCCTCATTTGCAAATGCCAAAACTTTGGATTACCCCAGTTCTCCAAAGCACAATAAGCATTTGAGTATTTATTGTTGCTGTAAGCTGTGGAAATGTGTTTAGTACAATTATCCTGGTCTGCACAGTTTTCCTCTATTACTTTTGTGTTGATTTGGGTGGTGAGGCCCAAGTCATTCAGCTTGCTGTTTCTCTGCTGGTCCGCCACAGTTCCCCAGCCTGGAGGCCATCTCTGTAAAAAGCTCTCATTCTGAGACCTACTCTGGACGCCTGCCAGGCCTCCCTCCCCATCACGGTTCCCTTCTCTCCAACAGCAGCTTGCAGCAGTGTCCTCTGGTTTTCATTCAGCGCCAGTCCCCCAATCTCCTAATTGAACTTATTATTCGCTCAATTGGCTTGCTTTAACCCTTTCTTCCCTCCAGGTTTGTGGCTGGATGTCATTAAGTGGAGGATTTTTCAGCGGTAGTGAGAGTGTTAGGAGAGCTGGAGGGGTTTCGATATGAAACCATAGTGCTGTCTAGGTCTGCCGCTGCATCCGATAAACTGTTGGGCGCAAGTCAGGCTTCGTTCAGCAACTGCGGCGAGACCAGACCACCCAGAAAGGGGTGCAACCCAGTTTGTTTTCTGGCTGATGAGTTTTCATCTCAGCTGACGGCTGTTTTGACCTTAGCACAAGTCCCTCTCTTCCCCTCACTCTTCATCTCTTTCTCTTTTTTCAAGATACATAGAGACACGGTAACACATTCTTATCCCATCTGTGTGCCACTTTCTCTATTCAGTAGGAAGTGGTTCTTACACATCCTCTGCTTGACACCATATGTATATCACTCACTAAGCAAAAAGACAGGGAACTGACACTTCCTCTGACCTACAGCTCTCTAATCTGCTAAATCCATAATGACTGGAATAGCTTTCTAGTGCCAGTTTGCATTTGTGTTGCCTCATCTTCACTACGTTTTTGATTCACTGAGATTTATTATATTGACATTCAAACAATGAGTAGCAAAACAATGTTCATTTCTCTGTAATTGAGCTCTAATAGCATCCATGTTATACCTCCAAGGACTTCCAGGTCCTGTAGAGAGAATGAGTATTTGCTTGTGACACTGTGTTGTCTGTTTATAATTATCAGACCACAGAAAAGTGCGTGTAAGGAAGCTCAAGGGGCCCATGTGGCCAAGGGCTTTAAAGGGACACAATAAAAGGCATTATTGTTGCTGAAGGAAGGGTTTAGATGTCACACTGTGTGTTACATAGAACTGTGTGGCTGACACTGTCGTTTGATTCCTGTTTTTTTCCATCTGTTTATATCTGTGTGTGTCCTTCCCCTTGTGGCTCTGTTTGAGATTCATATCCTCCCGTTTTCTATTGCTTTGATCACTGATGATTAGAATATGTAGTAACAGTAAAGTATTCTTAGGATTTTAGTAAATAAACCAATAATTAATGTTTTAGTTGTAAAATTAGATTGGCATCACTATCAGGGCATTCATGGGCTTGAGGTTAGGAACCAGCCTTGTGATTGAAAGGCTGGTGGTTTGAAGTGGTCCACTGAAACAATAGGACATGAGGAAGCACCCTTGACCAAGACACCTAACCCCAACTGCTTGCTGCAGATAAGCCCACCACTGTAGACAAGTGTGCTCTTTGCTCACTTTGTGTGTCACTGCACACTTTTCTCTTTAAATGTGGAGGTCACACTTCTTTGTGTGCAAGAACATTGGTCAATGAGGACATGATGCATGTATGACTGTTCATGGAATAGCCTTTGTTATGTTGCATGTGTATGTATATATGTGCTCTATTTACAATAAGTGACAGGAAGCAATGCAGTGATTATGTCATTGCTTTACCATATCACACCAGTTCATTTTTTTACTTTCAGTTTCTATATGTATGTGTAGTGAACATCTATCCTTGTGATATATTTGGTGCATATGTGATGGACAGAGAGCAGCAAGGGAGATTGACAGCTCTCTGGCTGGCAGAGCGGGGGCAGCTGCCAGGGCACTGCTGCTAGGGTATTAGGGCCTGATGGCAGCACGATTAGGGGCCATTAGAGGTGAGAGCAAGGGGGCGGCAAGGGACGCAGGTGCACCAATGCCAGCTATTACCCAGAATTCAGTGGGGTGGAGTGCAAACACACACCTGTGGTCTCCCGTTGGCACGCTGTCTCATTACACCCCTCCTCCATCCATCTCTCTCCCACACATTAATACACACACTGATAAACACGCTAATACCCACAGCACTCTTTCCACCATGTGCGTTTTTCTCCCTCTCTGCCTGCCTAATTTGCCTTTTCTCTTTGCTTTTTCTCTCTTTTCCTACTCAGCCTGTACACAACCATAATGACATCTCACCTAATGACTTCAGAACACATTCATTAATCGCGTCATTTGAGTCGGAGCTAAAATGTAACATTTTATTCGACCATACAAAAAGACACATGATATATTATATGCTGAAGATCTAGAGATTTGATTGTGAAAATAATTTAGCTAATAGTGCTGGCTCTTGTGCTTTCTACAAGCATTAAAAAAAATGACATATGACAGTAAATGAGCAACACGAATCCCTGTTCTGTGATAAGTACCTTAGTTAGCGTTCTCAATTAAAGCCATGGTCCTCGTATGAGTGATAAAGTGAAACAGAGGGAAACGTGAGCTGTGGTGATGCCCTCCCAGGGGATGCCAGGCTATAAAGCAGGGCATCTGTCACTGGCCTGTATCAGAGTGTCATACGCCAGTGTTAATGCACCAAACAACAACACTCACATGAGCACACACCCAATCAGCACTCATGAGCAAACATTCAATTATCCCATCCGAGCATGAACATCAAAACTGTCTCTGTTTGATGGGCGCCCTCAATTAGCGTGACGGCAAAAGTAGAAATAGCTTTTGGCATACACAAGAAGACTTTTATTCCACAGTTCCCAAAGTGGGAGGACACGTCTCAAATCAGCAGACTTGCAGAAGCACAAATGTGGTTTGATTTATGATTTTTCTTTCCCGAATTAATCCGTTCCAATGTTTAGATTAACCATGAACTAGATGCTCCTTTTGAGGAGTCAGGTATGCAGTGAACAAATTATTTACAATAAAAATAGCAACTTGCTGCACTGTGTTTGATTTGTCTGATTTAATCAGTATCAAGCACAGAGCAGAATATTCAATATAAGAGGCCAAACAGCTGCTGCGATTAAAAATATATTACTCACTGCATTTCTCTAAATCCCGGAATAACTAATCGCTTCTGGAACATGAAACATGCATGAGGGGAAATGTAATGATTTCATCCATCAAAAACATGAACAAACACACCAGCTCGAACATCAAACACTCACACACCATTTTCGAGCTGAAGAAGACATTCAGTGCGCTCTATTTATATTTTTCAGGTGTGGACTTTCTCAAGAGAACGTCTCAAGGAAGTTCTAGACCACAAGCATTCATACAACAACTGAATTAAATACAATATCATTTCAGTAAAAATATCTATCAGATAGAAATAATACAGTGAAATGTAACTTTACATCTAAACAAATATCTTGCATTCAGATACATCTGACCTCCTCATTGTCCAGCTAGTTAAGAGTAGGTTTAGTCCATAGAGCCTGTAGTTGAAGATCACAAAGGAATTCTACCCACTGGACGCCACTTAAATGCCAACAGTTCCTCTCACACCCACATCCCCCCTTCAGCCAGTAAGGGCATAGTGACAGGTGTGTGGAGCAAGGGTGCCTGAGGGGGTCCCGGGGTGTCCCACCATCTTGCCCACTGCTGATGCCTTCTGACAGCCATGTACTGTTATGAGGACAAAGCTGCAAAATTCATACAGGTCAGAATGTGGCACATTTGACTCACTTCCAGAGATCCTGCCTATATCCATTAATGAAACACAAACATGTGCACATATGGAGATCACAGGTTCCTACAGAAAACAGTCCATGTCTACTCTGAAGATGCAGTACAGAGATGAGGGTGAAATCCAATGACATTTATTGTTAAGATCCAAGTCCAGGATCTTTAACTAAGTATAGTATAAAGTTTATTCAAACCAAAACCTTTGAAGATGTGACTGGGATGTTGGGATTCATGTAAGGCACTCTTTTTGTTTTTTAGAAATGTAGTGTTTGGACAGAAGTATGCATTCAGGTTGTAATTCAAAACTTTGTAAGGTTGGTTGGGTTTAGTCGGACTGGCATAATGTTCTTAAGCTGACCTAAAACTTCAGAGTGTCACACAAGGTACTAATCAGAAACCAGTCATTCTCCTTTGAATTTCTTCTATAGATATATAATTGGGTGTGTTTAATGTAATCATACTGACTTTATTCTGATTCAGTATAATTCTGTCTTGCATAATATAATTTTCTGCCTTACCAGGCTTTTTGCTTGCACCTCAAGGCTGTTGGCCAGGAACAGATTAAGCACTAGCATAAACATACTCCATTATCAGAAATTATAAACATTAGCTCTCACACAGATTTCCACACATCTCAGCTCAACCCAAATCATTAAGAACACTTAATATTCCATATTAAGTCTGATATACACACAGCTAAGTCTACTTTGTTTTTGTCTCCAAGATAAATCTTGGAGCCCCAGATCCACCATGTCAGCAGCGGAAAAAGGTTGTTTTTATTGGTTAAAAACAGCCATAGCCCTCAAAGGTAGCCCTTAAAAACTCATCTTCAAATGATATGAGGAGTCAAGCTGGGATGGCTACACAGGAGGTTGCCCAGCCGAATTTTACTCTGAGGGGGAACTCTCTCTCTCTCTCTTTCTGAAGGACTCTGAATTCCAACATGTTATTTTCTACTATTTTTTAACTTTCATCATTAAAACTGAAAAAAGCTCAAACTTGAGTCTTTGTCCATTTTTGATAGAAAAATTTTTCTACAAACCACCAATATCCTACCAGTAGGTAAAGAAAACCAAATCAAACAAATGGAACAATATACTAGACTTGGTAATTGATTTATTGAGGAAAATTAACCAATATTACATGTCTGAGTAGAAAAAGAATGTGAACCTTTGATTTAAGTATCTGGTGTGACCCACTTGTGCAACAAGAACTGTATATCTGCAATAACTGAACATTTCTGGTAATTGTGTATCAGTCCTGTACATCAGCTTGCAAAAATCCATGAACTGTTTCTTTCATATTTGGTGGTATAATTTGGAATTTGTTGTTCCATCAATAATGGCAACCCATCCTAACCCAAATGCAGCAAAACAAGCCCAAACCATGATACAACGTTATATAACATTTCTCCTTTAAACCAAAGAGATCTATTTTGGTCTCATCCGTCCACAAGAAATTGTTCCAATAGCCTTCTGGCTTGCCCAATTGATCTTTCTCTTTGCAAACCCTGCCATGCACTTCATTGTTCAGTGTTCTCCTGATAATGGACTTTCAAGTTAACTTGAAATTGCTCATGATGTTATTCCTTTGTGACCTTGTGGACTATTACACAACTTGTTCTTGGCATGATCTTTGTTGATCAATCACTCCTGGGGAGGGTAATAATGGTCTTTAATTTTCACCATTTGTACACCATCTGTCTGTGGATTGGTGGAATCTAATCTCTTTAGAGATGGTTTTGTAACCATTTCCAGCCTGATGAACATCAACAACTCTTGTTCTGAGGTCTCCAAAAAATGTGTTGTGAAGATCAGACTTTGCAAGATCGTTCTATTTTAACTAAAACAGGGCTCCCACTCACACCTTATTGTCATCCCATTGATTGACAGAACTCAATTCAAATTTCACCTGATTTTCACCTGACAATTTACAGACAAGCAATATTGTATTATTCTGCTCAATAATTAAATGACCATGTCTAATTCTCTTGTCCCATTTGTTTTAGTTCCTAATCTACTTTTAGGACTTGTGTGACAATCTGATTAAGTTTTTGGTCAAATTTATGTAGAAATATAAACAGTTCTAAAGAGTTCACCAACTATCAAATGCCACTGTATATATTTGGGCCTGAAAATATAAATGTTGTCAAATTCCTGTTATGCTGGAATCAATGTCTATGAGAACTAACCTGATCATGTGCGTTTTATGTGATTTTTGCATGCTAACGTTTTACAGAGCCAGTTGTGTCTCAAATTCCACATTGAGTTGTTCCATTATTTTCAGCAAATATCAATCACTCCTAATTCACCCTTAAACATGCAGTGCCACAGATTCCATGAATGATTGACTCTCTCAGACGTGACAGTGGCTGGATCTGGCCCCTCCGGAGACATTAACTGACCCATTGGACGTGACTGCAAGTACTGCAGTGCCATCACTTATTGGCTCTGCATTGTTTATCTTATTAAAACTTCACAGGTCGCCGTCACTCTCTCAACCAACAGATCCTCTCTGTCTCAAGCTGATATTAAACTAAAAGCATTTGTTCACAGCCAAAGTAGACAAAGACCTTTAAAGATTCAACAGGCAAAAATTTGTCATGTGTGTAAATAAATTACTAAGAATTTCACAATTAAGCAAGTTCTTTGCAGTCTCATGTCCTGGGTACTGTGAAGCACATTCTTGCGTGTCATATATTGGGCCTTGTGGCCAACCCAGGGAGTTGCCTTTACACTGTGTTCATGCTCCCACACATACCACTGAAACCCTCATCACACATATGCACACAAGAACACACACTCACACCCTCCGCACACCCACACTGTCATCCTCTAATGCGGCTGTACACGCAGTATTCAATATTCATCAGCAAGCTGTCACATAATAGGCCTCTTCCGCCAAGACAATCATTCTGCATTGGTTAACAGCTGACGGTGCACAGCAGCTCTAGAAACCCTCAACAGCTCCAGTCTCCCTAACCCAGCTAACCAAGCCACTGTGGAATGGAGGTTTTGGGGGCTTTCGGGTCGTCTGTCTATGTATAGCCATCTCGAACTTCGCCTGTGAAGCCACGTACTGTGGACAGTTGTGGCCAGTGGTGCCTTTTTACAAACTGCGGGCCCAGTGATTGTTGGTCACTAGCGACCGTGCAAAAATAGAGAATAATGATGGCCTTGGAGCTCATTGTGCCTCTTCATGGTATTAAAGGTTTGCACTGAACGCAGGGCAAGAGACAGAGTGCTCATAAAAAAAAACTAGCCAGAAATAGCCCCAGCTCTTCTGGTCAACTCAATAACACTCGCCCTCTTTTAAAGCAGGATATTTTACAGAAACTGGGTGTGAATTTCAGCTCTTTTGGCTTTCAGTGGTGTGAATTCTTAAACAAACCAAGATGAAGATAGTCTCAGTTTAGTGATGATTATGTAAATGGTCAGTGCTCCTGTTGGGTTTGATTTAGATTCATTGCTCATATCAGTGACTTTTTGGATCAATAAGTGTTCTCTATTTCGCTCTTTCTCATTTTCTTTCTTGCTTTCCATTAGAGATTAATGTGTGACTTTGCTGAGTCTGTGTGTGCTTTAAATGCAGCTGCTCTCTGACCCTGTAGTGGTTAATGGCTCAGTGTCAGTCATTAGGACAGCCAGTGCCATCAATATTAACTTTCTGCATTGAAGAGAAGGGGAAGGTGAGTGAGGTCAAAGACAAAGAGACAAACAGTGACAGAGTGTAAAAAAATAAATAAATTACTTATTCATTCTCCACCCACAAATGCCTTGTTTCCTAGTAACTGATGTGGGGTTGGACAAGCTTTACAGGACATAAAAATCAATGCCAGATATTGTACATATTAAAGTGGGTTGTGTTTCTAATATTTTTTTTCATATGAATGTGGCCTCAAAACCTTTTACTGTTAATTGAGCTAATGCAAACATAGTACCAAATTGTAAATCCCTGATATTTCTAGTCTGTCTAGCTACAACAATGTAGCACATCTCAAACATTTTAATTTGACAAAAATTGGAGTAGATTGGTAGTTAGCACACTGAGGTCTTGGGTTCAGGTCCCCATCTGGGTAAAGTTTCCATGTTCTCCCTGTGTCTGGGTGGGTTTCCACTCGGGTCTCCGGTTTCCTCCCACAGTACAAAAGCATGGAGATCAAGTGAATAGATCACCCTAAATTGTCCTGGTTTACATTTGTGTGTGTTTGAGTGTGTGTGCGCCCTATCCTGGCTATGGATAAATTAATGGAATGCCCTTCCCAGTGCCCAATAAAGTGGTAGGGGGACTCACCATGTGCCTGACCATTATAAGTGGTTAAGAAGATGGATGGACAAATATTTTAGTGGCCTAATTTATTGATTGATGTTCAAGTCTTCTTGATTAATTTTATTCAAATTATATTCATACTTGTATAGAGTTGCCTGTCTTCATACAAAAGTACTGTTACTTTGGTGAAGAAAAGAAGTAACGTTTCCTTTCCAAATAATAATAAATTGAGAGGGACTATAAAGTATCAGATAAAAAATATATTAATATATCATAATAAACCTCAAATGTCAGCTTTATGATCAGCCACAAAGTAGGATGGATGCTACAACTTTACATAATGAAATAATAAAATAGAAACAATGAGTCAGAGTTAATGACTAAAAGTTAGCTAGTAAAAACAATTGTTTTCAATCACCTGAGTTATCCATCATTACTAAAGTATTCATTCATTCATTCATTCATTCATTATCACACCCGCTTATTCCTAATCAGGGTCACGGTTAGTCCCCTACCCCCTCACTGGGCGCAGGGCAGGGCAGTACACTATTCAACTAAGCCCAGGACAGGGCACCAGTCCATCGCTGGGTGAACACAAACACACACACATACACATATGGACAATTTAGAGTACCCAATTCACCTGACCTCCATGTTTTTTGACTGTGGGAGGAAACCCACGCAGACATGAGGAGAACATACTAAAGTATTATCATTTGAAATAATTTAGGAATCCATTAAATGTTAACAGTAATTGGTAAGAACAAATGCTTTTGTAGATAAACCATATATAGGTCAATTTTAGTCCAAATCCAAAGCTCATCCAGTCCATCTTTTGAGACTGAAATAAAGCCAGAAGTGCCTCATTCCTAGCAACAAGACCAACATAGTGATTTGGTTTGGATGTTTTTCACTACACTGTTAAAAGAGATTGTTCTTTGATGGTCCTTTAGTAAAGATTTTTTTTCTATATAGAACATGATCACTCAAAGAACCCTTCACGTAGATAAAGCTATGGTGAATAAGTATGGATGTGTTGAAGATGTTTCTATACAGAACCTTTTTGAAAAGGGTTCTGCTGTTGTTACAATGTCAAGCTTGTAATAATAGAGAAACTTTTTGGTTCTATACAGAACCATTTTCAAAAGGCTTCTATATAGCACCATCTACAGGACATTCCTCATCAATCTGAAGAACCCTTTCATCATGCAAAGAACCCTTTGGGTGAGCATTCATGGTTCTAAATAGATCCATTTTCTTTACTAAAGAACCATTGAAGAACCATCTCTTTTGGGTACTGTATGTTGGTGATGTATGTGTGCATTCAAAATAAAATGCATATGCCTATGTGTGCTTGTTGTTTTTACATAACCATGTGTGGGCAACTGAGCTGTATTAGCTCACCTGTGCGGCTCAATGCCTCTTGTCCCACTCCGTCATGCTCAATTAGCCTCCAGTGAGCGCGTGCAGAGCTGCCTCTTCTGCTGGCTGCGATTGGCTGATGGTTGTGGTGATAGCATTGAGTCGCTGTCTCCTCCACAGCCCCAACATGCATTGCTCTGTCTGCAGATGACAGGGCTGATAGCATTCACAGCTACACCGGCACTCTTTCATCTGCTGCACATCTCCCGGCCCCACGCCAGGAACAGGCAAGAGGGAGCTTGCAATGGACCCTGCCACCCACTACCAGGGCATCAATGGATCGAAAATGGATTGGCACACACTCAGTGTTACATATTTCAACATTATTACCTAGTTCAAAGCAGTCAATACATTTAAATCTAACTTATTATCAGAGAGATCTTACTTAGAACTACCATCAAAATGCACTACATTGATGAGATTGCACATTCAATTTTTGATTACATTGTGTAGAAAACTGTCCCTAAATAGTCTTTTTATGAAACAGTGGAGTAACAATAGATGCAGAATAATGCTTTACTGTACAAGACCCATTTAGAAGGACCTTAGGTGCAGATTTAATGAAAGACCTTTTCACTTCCCAGCATCTGTCCATGTTGGGCGTTTACTTTGACTGCTTATGGTTTGTCCATTTTCCAGTGTTTTGAAGGCTATCATTTATCTGCCACAAAGTTCAGATTGTTTTGCCGGTACTTGTTTGTGTTTTCTCTCTTGGACATTTTGATTTCGCAAGATTGCAATTTGGGCTCTCTGCTGTGACCTCTTTCTCTTTGCAGTTTGTATTAAAGGTCTGACTAACCCCAAAAGAAATTACAGTAATTTCTGATCTCAATTCTAATGTGGATTCTAAAATTGTCTCCAAAAATGACTGGATGTCTGTTATATTGGTCCTGGTGGAAGCTGTTGATTGTGTGTTTGTGTGCGTTAATGATGAATCAGTTTCCACACTTGAAAAGCAGTGTTCCAGAACAGTTTTAGACCATTGACCTTCTCCCTAATAGATGACCACTGAAATGGTGACTGTTCACCCAACACCCATCATTATCTGTGAATGAATCATTGGTTTATTTATTCATAACACCTTCACTGGGGAAGAGGTAAAAATGACTGAAAACCTTGTTCTTCATGATTCTCCCACGCAGCCCAAGATCACCACTAGTGTTATGAATCTTCAACTGTCTGAGGTGATAACATTCAAAGTGAACGTTTTTGATTTACACTATACCCTGTACTTGCAGTATCGTAACACATTTAATTGGTTAGTTATTTGATGAAGCAATTTAAATTTTAAATAATACTAAATAATGTTTATATTACAAATTTTTTTTTTCCTAGAAATAGATGTCTGTGACAAGACCCATTTACTTTTAAGAGCATGCATGACCATGTCTCCTTGCCCTCCTGCTCCTAATCCTTTCCCCAGTTCTTTCAGTTGATAACTCCTTATCAAGCACATCAGCACTTATCAGGCTGTGGATGGTTCTTTATCCCTGTGGGGTTGGGATGCCCACCCTCCAGGGCTCTGTCCTCTCTCCTCTGCCTCCCCTGAGCCCCCCTCTCCCTGTCCAAATCTGTAATTGTGGTCTAATGGCTGTGTTTGAAGCTGATCTCGTGCATAAACAGGCGGAGGAAGTCTTTAGAGCCATAATCACTCGATCCCTCCCTCTCTCCTCTCTCTCTCTCTTGTGCTCCCTCAACCTCCCTCCCTCCTCTCTCTTCTCCAGTTCGGCTCGATCAGGCCCCTGCCTCCCAGACAACTGCAAACAATTAGGCAAATTAGTGGCTCCACCATCACCATCAAGAGGCCTGCTTGTTTATAATTTAATCGAAGCGAATGTCAAAACAGTCAAGGCTTGAGAGAAACAAGATGCGTCCATGAGATGAAATTTAAACTGCCAGCCCGTCCAAAATATTAAGAGTGTTTGTTTAATAGCATGCAACCAACTGGGCAGGGAGAAGGGAAAATGTAAAAAAGAGAGAATGATGGGGGAGATGTAGAAAAATATATTAAAAAGCTTCTGCATTTTCCACATATGTATATAGATGTAGTTTATTCAGTTAGTCTCTAACTTCTTTGTCTTTTCCCTTACATCTAAAACAATCACATACATGCACATGTGGGTGGGGAACCCTCAGGGTCATCTAGACCTTCAAAAAAGGCCTAATGATTTCTGGAAACTAAAGTAGAAATGTCTGTACTGGTTTATGCATTTGTATTGCAACAAACACTAGGGGTATCACCCAGGATAGAGTGCCAAACCAAATCTGGGCAGACACACATACATTCATACACACAGACCAGAGTCATTTAGAGTAGCCAATTCACCTGATCTCCTTGTTTTTAGACTGTTGGAGGAAACCCACGCAGACATGGGAAGAACATGGAGACTCCACCCAGATAGGGACTTGAACCCAAGACTTAAGTGATGAGAGGTAAATGTGCTAACCACCAAGCCACCGTGCCGCCTTCAGGAGTGGAGTGAAGTACTACAATGTTAGATTAGCTACCAACATAATTAAGAATATACAGAGGATTCAACCAATCGTGTTTTGTGGGCAGGACCAATTTCATGAGGAAAAACATTGCTCTAGGTCTCCTGATCACAATTAAGTGAAGTCTTGGATACATCACTGTCTGTGAATATGAGATGAAGATGGTTTCATTAGCTGGAAATTTCAGTCAGAAATAGAAAACTCTAGTAGCTCTATGCTGGGGCTCTTTAATAAAGAAGCCCATCTAAAACTGCTGCTATCAAGGTAAAATATAAGATCATGTTAAATGCAAGATAAGATAATGAAAAATCCAAATAAAAATGAGGTATTTCTTGCATTGACTTTAGCTTTATTTCATTGCAGATAGTCTGAACCCAAAGTATTTTATGTTTTGTCTGACCAACTTCCTTTCATATGTTAATAAACATCCATTCCTGCATTTGAGGCCTGCAGCACCTTCCAATAAAGTTGGGATGGTAATTTATTCGTCACTTTGCATTGTGATGAAATGGTGACATGTTTCAGGAGTAATTTTGTCACATTCGTCCTGCAAACACATCTTAAGGTGTACAGGTTTGTTGTTTCAAATTTTTTACACATTCTCTACAGGGCACAGGTGAGGACTGCAGGCAGGCCAGTCCAGTACTCACATCCTATTCCAAAGCCATGCCCTTGTAATGTGTGCAGAATGTTATTTTTTATTGTCTTGTTGAAAATGCATAAATGAAATTATGAAATGAAATGCTAAATGAATTTATGCACTTTAAGAAATGTGTGTAAGATATGTGAACTGTTGAGAAAGAAAAGTGTCTTCCCCATCCAAACTACTCCAACATCCATCAATACATGGACTCCACATTAACTCCAAAGGCGTCATGTGGTGGCTGGCCCTAACATACTTGCACATATCTTTTAACAGAAAAGGTTTTACAGTGTTTTACACATATATTGGGATATCTGGAGTCCCTACCAATCTACAGACTGTGAAAAAGACAACCCAATCAGAGTTTTATGTGCAGTCTAGGTCTGAAAACATGAAATTCATTAAGTCATTCTGAACTGGGCTCCACTTACTACACAGTAACTCCACATCTAGGTGCTGTGTCAAACTGGGTCAATACAACTAAGGACTGTAAAACAAAGCTTTTCCTAAAAAAGAATTAATAAGGGCTGTCAGTGGGAATGTGGATGAGGGGAATGTCAAAAATTGCAAGGTGAATCTGTGGATTAAACTTGATTTTTATAGCACATCCTGCAGATGCATTTTCAGAGTAAGATCTGGAGAATTCTGATGCCAAGTTAACACCCTGAAGTCTTTGTCATGTTCATTAAACCATTCCTGAATCGTTTTTGCAGTTTTCTGTTGAAAGAGGGCAAAAGAATGCCAGGATCCAACATTTCCCAACAGAACATTGCCCATTGCCATTAAACCAGGCCAGCTTCTTCCACTGCCTCACTGTCCAGTTTTGATATGCAGCAAACTATGATCGACACCTTTCAACCATAGCCAGCATTAACGTTTTCAGTAATTTGAGCTACTGTAGCTCTGTTGTGGGATCAGACCAGATGTGGGATCAGACCACCCTGCACTCACGTGACCTTGTTGCCGATTCCTTGGTTGTCCTTCCTTGACTGCATACCAGAGATACCCCACACGACCTGCCATTTTAAAGATGCTCTGATAACTGCATCTAGCATTCACACTTCATAAGTTATCTTGTGTACTTTAAGGATTTAGCTGTTTTGTTGTTGCAAATGTGTAAATTTGTAAAATTTCACTTCTAACAAAATACATGGAAAAATGTGTGCTGATCTGGTTCCACACCAGCTGTAAATAAACTAGAGTGACCTGATGGAAATGTAAAAGGGACTCAGCTCTTGGAGCCATCTGTTAGAGTGATGAATTAACAGCAGTGCTGTAAGGAAAGAGAGTGCCAGCACACTGAGACAGCTATACACTCACCATCCACTTTAATAGGAACACTTACTTTGTATTTACACTTACTGACTTTATGAGGACCACCAAACCTAAAGGTCCACTATGTCCACTATATAGATGTAATTACTGACTGTCGTTTATTTGTTGTCATGCACATTTTTTCAATTACTCTTTACTTTTCTGACTACAGGACTTCTAATTTAATAGAATTTTGGTAATGGATCATTCTTAGACCAGCAGTTACACTGATAATACAGTGGTCACACTAGAATGAGTGTAGGTGCTGCTGAGGTTTTTATCCATATTTTGTTTTGTTTCACAGTTAATAGATGGCCCTTTGCCATAATTTGTGATTATTTAGGCATTTGTTTCATTCAAAGCTGTTTTACAAACTCAACGAAGCTATTTTTGTTGTTTTTGCAATAATATAAAATGTACTCTAACCATTTTCACAAAGAGTAAAACAAATGTTCTCATGATATATTTACATATAAAATGTAATAAATACAACAACAAATGGAACAAAATAGTAACTTCATCACATATGAAACTAGACTGGACTGGACTGAACTGTAGAGAAAAGGATGAGAGAAGAGGACCAGTCAAGATTGGACAGGAAATAACAGGATAGAATAGGAATGGATGAGATAGAAAAGGAAAGGAAAGAAAAGAAAAGGAAAGGAAAGAGAAACAATGGACAGGACGAGAAAGGAAGGGACAATACTGGACAGGACAGAGTAGGAAGGGAAAGAAAAGGAAAGGAAACTCTATGGGATTCTACAAGTCCAATAAAGATTATTTAAAAGTTCTTGATGCCTAAATACAGCTCATTTTGGTTGAATAGTACTGATGCAATAAGAAACAATATGAGTAAAGAGAACTGCGTGCAATAGGTAGATGGATGGACACAGGGCAGGTGAGCCAAGAGGTTGGCTCCAACACAGCCCAGACAGACACACAGGCTCTACCTATCAGCCGCCAGTCTGCACACAGCCTGCAAGTATCAGTCCTCTAATTGGATCAGTGGCACGAATGTGATTACCGCCGGCGTATTTATTTACATAATAATTATTACTGCCAGTCCCGTGGTGCCAGAGGAGAGAGGGGGGTCTAAAGAGACGGTCAAACCAGGCATGTGTGTATATGTGCATGTGTGTGAGGGGTTGAGGGACGTGCCTCCCCCCTCAGTGCAGAGCTGATCTGATGGTATTATTCTATTAGTGCTGCAGTGTGAAGTTTGAAATGAGCTCTGATTGGATTAGTTAACGGCGAGGACTAGATAGTGCGGAATGAGGTTAGTGCTCGCGCGTGCAGGCAGGCGGCCCCAACTCGAGCAGTCGTAATTAGGCGTCTGTCCAGGGAGCAGAGGCTGGACAGGTGCCAGCGCCCACCAATAACTCCTCCTACCGTCACATAGGCACTCATACACATAACTGTATTCAGCACTTTATCATTATTGATAGCAGAGCAAATATACAGCAATAGATGTTTCCACTGAATGTGATATCTGAATATATTAAGAGCAGTGGTGGCTGGTTAAAAATATTATTGGTGGGGCTGTATAGGTGGGGCAAACATTATTTAACACAAAGTGCTGGATACCAGTGCTCTGCGAATAAGTCAGTAACTATTTAATTGGTATTAAAAAAAATAGACTAATAGTTAATGAAAAATTGTCTTTAGTTGCATGCAATTGTGCAAAGAAAGTATATCACTAGATTACTAACAGTCTTTTTCAGAAACAAACATATACAGTAAAATTTGCAAAAACACTTATTAACTAGAGTCATGTGTTGCATGTCAAGAATCTCAGATGTTTTTAAGTACACTGACTGACTCTGCTGTGGCAGTAAATGAAGCATCCTTCAGGCAACAGATTTGAGTTGACTGGCAAAATTTCTGTTGCTATACGGGTATCTTGTGTCAGCAGGTCAGTGATTGGCTGCTGTTTCTCTGACTGGATGATATTTTTGTCACCTCAGAAGAGAGAGAGAATGAACCAGAAAGCCAATGTTTTCCAATATATTGTATATATTACTTGTTATTGTGCATGTTTAGCACATACATATTTAAAATACATAGGTATCGATGTTATTTAAAAAAAAAAAAGAAATTCCACCATGGTGGGCAGCACCTTGAGCCCTCTATTCGTCAGCACTTATGAGGTTGATGGTAGTACTTTTTTAATTATTGTGTTTCTTGACTATGGTTCAGAATCAATCAATCAATCAATCAATCAATCAATCAAATCTATCTATCTATCTATCTATAATATGTACTGTTGATCAATTGTTATGTGTCAACTGTATAAATACAAATTCTAACTGAACAAGGAAATGTATTGGTCTATATGTGGATCAAACAATCAAACACCTGTTGTGAATTTTGACGTTAAGCTCCTTGTTAGGGAACAGCAAGTTGTGCAAAAAACTGCTGAAACAAGGTTAGGTTCATCCTGAAAGCCAAATATCCCTAACTTTTTGTGTGTAATATATATATACATATACAGGTAACCTGAGTCTGTAATCTGAATGTATCAGTCTCTGAAACAGTACACATGAGCACATTTTTATGCACAGTCTCAGTCACCAAAAACTAAAAATGTCATATTTGTAAAGGGTTGCGAGGTTGTAAAAAAGTCACTGGTAAAACATTTGACATGTCCACAAAGTATTAAAAAAATATAAGATCCGAGTACATTACTTCAAAAAATCAGATTTGATTTTGGTAATGTGAACATAGCCTTGGATTGGCATGTTTAGATTGACCCACAATCACACAGTCTGAGGGACACCAGTGCTCTGCTGCAGTCAGAATGGGCTTCCAGATACCTTCTCTCACTTAATACAGTCCATGCCACAATGTCTTGTTAGTGTCATTTGAGACAAGAGTGGTGATTCCCAATGTTAGGTAGGGGTTATAGTATTCTGATATGACTGTAGATTCTCTCTTTCTCTCTCTCTAACTGGAATTGAACTGATGCTCTGTGGAGTTTGGGAACAGTGTAATGGTACTTAATCACTGCATGCTTAAAACAGGCCATTAGAGCAGCATTGAGCTCTGGCATTACATGGCGCCTACAGGGCCAGAACAAACCACCTTTTGTTAATAAGCCTCCATTAATCAGTCCTATTACGGAAGCCGCAAGACCAGTGGTCCACGCCATGCTTGATAAATACCCTCCAAACAAAAACAATTTACTCAACCAGTCTAAACTTACCTCCCCTGTGTATATGCATTTGTTTGTGTTGTCTTATGTCTTTGTTTTTATATTACTGAATGTCTATACATGTATTAACAGTTTTTTTGTACCTTGGTAGTGCCTGATTGGTTTGATGGAAAATGTTTATGTATGAGTATCTGTGTGTGTGTGTGTGTGTGTGTGTGTGTGTGTGTGTGTGTGTGTGTGTGTGTGTGTGTGTGTGTGTGTGTGTGTACATATGCACAGTGGTCGACACAGGGCGGAACAGGAACCACGCACTCTGGCTAAAGTGACCCCAAGGAGCATTTGAGGTTGAAAGCTGGAGTTGCGCCTATGAGTCAACGTGTCTGCAGATGACTGTTTCACTGACGGGTGTGTGCTCTCCCCTGTCAAGACTACAGCTCCTCAAGGACCAAATGGCATCCACCCTTGCAGATTAATTAATTATCTGATAACCACACTATGTAAAAAGTCTTGGTCATTGCACACACAAACAAAACATCCACTGCAGTCGAGTAGGACTGCTATATTGATTAATGTCACCTGCATGTACAAAAGATAATTACATATCTTAAGAAATAATAATAGATTAGGACCCAATACTGAACCATGAGGAACACCAATTAACTTTTTAAAAATCCTTCCAGAACAACAGCTTTAGCATAATTTAACACTGTGTAACATACTTATCCTCTCCTCTGACATTGTCCTCCTGGTTTCAGTTCTCTACTCTTGTCCTTCTTACCTTGATATGGCCTCATTTGTTCAGTCACTTCTATTTTTTCTCCAACCCTTCTGCTCATTAGCAGCATTCTGTTCACTTTCTGATCTCACATTAACACCCCCCTTTCCTAACCACTCTCTTCCTTCCTTCTCCCCCCATCTCCCTCTCTTTCCAGAGTGCCTGATGCCAGTGCTGGGATCTTCACAACAGATAACAGCACTAATTTCATTAATTATAAACCAATATGTTACTGGAAGCCTCCAGAGACACTGGCCCAACTCTGGCATCTGTGCACACAGTGCAGGGGGGAGGGATGGAGAAATGGAGGGGTTTGAAAAGAGTTAGTGAAAGAGTGGTGGATGAGTATAAACTCTCATGTCTGTCCTTGTCATTAGCAGATAAGAGTGGGACAGTACTGGCTCTAGGGATCAGTTCATATTATATGCTACACTGCTCTGCTTTGGGGGTCACAAGCATCACTCCAATCACTATCAGCATTAGCATTTGAAGCCAATAAGGATGTGAGAAAACATAGATAAACTGAATATATTTTTCCCATATTGTTGCATTAAGTAAGAGATTACCAGTACTTTAGCGTGGTTAGGCTCTAGCTCTGTTAAGTTTCAAGATATCATGAATTTCAATATGTGTAGTTGTAATTTCTTTATGCTATAACTAAAAAAAAAACAACTCCAAGCAAAACTTCCCTCAAGTTTCAGATCTAGAATAGCTTTCCAACTTCCACTGTATTGATTTCATTTTAGTGTGTTGGTTAAACACATGAGCATTTAAAATTGTAATAGTGAATATTAAAAATGTGTCAGTTGCTTTCCATCAAAGATTAGCTGGTCCTTACTTCTTATGTTCTTATTATCTTAGGGCCACTTAGTCAGTTTTTTTAGATCTTTTAATCTTTGAATTCCTTGCTAAATAATCTTGATGTCAATAATAAGTAAATCTAGTTAAACATATTTAATACAGTCCTGGGACAGGATTTGTTGAGAAATGTAATTTTAGTCAAATATCCATTTGCAGGTGTTTTGTAAGTATATACTTGCTTTGGCAACAACATTCTCCAAAAAGTTAACGTTTCAGTTATTTTTAATGTTTAATGGAGGTTCATACAAAAATCCAAATGGATTTAGGTTATTTTTATTTATGAATTGATTTTGCATTTTTCAATATGACTTAAAGTGTAGTTGATGGTCTCAAATTATGAGTACAGAAGATTTTGTCATGACAGTGATGATTTAAGTGTAAGTTCACTCTTTCAGGAGGTATATAAAGGACATGGAGCTGTCGGAGGATGGTGGGTAGGCTAACAGGTGTGTCCCTCACGGTACGTTGCCTCCCAGTGCACACAACAGCACCCAATCAGTTGCGCTTCACGTCCACACAACAGCATTGTGGGAGATAAATAAATAAAGGAGGCCCTTGTGTCTCAGGCATTAATAGTAATTGTGTGTGTAAACTGTTTCACATCGTCCTCCTCACTCACAGCTGCCCCATAATCACTACTGAGCCAAGCAGCTGATGAGGTGTGTATGCATGTGTGTGTGTGTGTGTGTGTGTATGCATGTAAGAATAGTGAGTGAGAGAGAGACAGAGAGAGAGAGAGAGAGAGTGATGGGGGAGGTCTCTTGTTAGTTGGTGAAGTTGAATAACACCAAAAAAATGATTTCAAATCTGACAACATCATGGGAGCAGCACATCTGGCCCACTTGCAGCTAAATGATTTTCCCACCTGCTTTCAGTTAGGCAAATTATGATACAGCACAATGAGAGAGGGGTGAAAAGGAAGAAGATGGAGTCTACAGAAAGTGAAAATGGAGAAATAAAAAAAACGCAGAAAAACAAAGCTACGCTGGAAGTGTAGATGATGAAGCAGGGAGTGCTAATCTTGTGGATTGTAGATAATGATACAAGCCTCAGACCAGACCAAGCCACTAATGAGCACTGTGCTTCAGAATGAGCACCGCAGACACTGTCAATGACACTTATAGTACACTGTCACTACCTATCCATGAGATTCTTTCTGCTTTAAAATGCTTTTAATCTGCTGAACGAGGACTATGCTGGTCAATGAATTGGCTGAGGAACACCCAAACGACAGCAATATTACATTTTTGTTCTTATTTATTGCCCTTGGGTTTAGTTTCTGTTTTCACTGGCGTAGATGCACCAAACCTCAACAAACATGCAGCATATCATCAAAGAGGCAGTCACTGTCTGCTGTTTTAAACTTGCATCATCTCCGCTCCTTGACCTCAGAAGATCACCCACAACCAGAGACCAGAGCGAGCAATGTGCAAAGATGTTACTGGCTTCACTTGGGAAAATCCTTGTTAGATCCACATGCATGTTGGTTAGTTATCAATTTTATGGATGTTTATTGAGATGAATTTGCAAAAAGACATTAAATACTGTCATTTCTATCAGCCTAATATGGAGGAATTAGATATATTGAGGGGTTGAGGGGAACACTTCTAGATCATCCATCCATTCATTATCTTCCACGTAATCCTGGTCAGGGTCTTAGCTAAACCCAGGACAGGGTGCACTGACAACATTTCAGTATACTTTATCTGCACTGGATACATTTGACCCACTCAAAAAAAAAAAACAATGTTTCTTAAAACTGTGATTCTGATTACATTATAGCTGCAATAGTAAATTTCAAACAAGCAACTGGATATTACTGATGACACCAAAACACAGAATGACCTGCAGCAGGAATCAATGCCTGTTGCTTCTAATAAGTAACCATCTTTGATTCCATATTTGAAACTTTATAAAAGAAGGAATAAATATTCTTAACTTTAATGTTTGTATGACAAAAATTGTATCCTTGTCATTTATGTTTGTTCATTCATTATGAATTGCTCACAGAGGCAGCCGGTGTATTAATGAAACAATAAAACACAACAAAATCACAGGCTTACAATAAAAGGTCAACAACACACTGGTAGTGTAAAGAAGGTATGAGAGCTCATCAGTATCTGTCAGAGTGGAGGCTATAATAAAAGCTAAGGCAGGTCATCTGTGCCCACACTGCCCCCTATGCTGTAAGCTCAACAACAGAGGAGCCCAAAAACTATCAATGTGTGCAACATTGCAGATTAACCTCCATATTGATATATGCACATATTTCATATTTCCAAGTAAAACTGAACAGAAGTATTTCTGCTGCTGGCATCGTCTAAAATTTTGGCCTTGCTTTACGATGAGCTGGGGGACAGAAAGACAAAGGCTGAAATAAAAAGCGCCCTTTGGACTTAAGGATAATCCCTTGTCATAAACGTACTCATCTCATCCCCACCCACAGAAAGAAACACACACACACACACAGCACAATTTCTATTGCACACACATGTACTTGTGCGTGCAAACACAGAGAATCGCACACAGTATATAAATGTTTACAGAGGTTTAGGGAAACGGCATCTCATTGGATAATCTAACCCTTAATCAAAGTTGGAAATCTCTGGCAAATTCAATCAAAGATCACTTTGGAGACATTTTAGTGGAAACCAACTTTAGACAAAGGCAGCGAAAAGGCATAAACGTATCAGAGGAGACACAAAATGTTTCAATTGCGTCTTTTTGAGAACATGCCTCTGTAGTAATGAGAGGCTGGCAGTGGAGCACAGGAGACTGACAGGCCGGTTTAGAGTTTCATGGGATACCACGGCTCTCCACATTTGTTTGTGTAAGCCGGGCTCTGTGTTTTTTCCAAAGGTACCACATGTCATTAGGTTGTTGTGCAGTGTGTGTGTGTGTGTGTGTGTGTGTGTGTGTGTGTGTGTGTGTGTGATAGTTACCACTGGAATCACATCACTCTATAATCAGACAGGTCACAGAAGGCCAGTTTTTTAGATGCTTACATTGTGTTTTAGCTACACCCCCATACAAATGTATTAAAGAATATACACATATACTGAAACAAACAGTTTCCTTCAAACATTTGGAGAAACACATAGTTAATTTGTAGATTCAAGTTAATTTGAAGCAGTGGAGTGGAGACTGTTGTCTTGACAAGTTGGTGGAGCTAAAACATAAGTTACACACAATGGTCTGCACACTTGTGTAACCACTGTGGAAAGGAGGCATAAAAGATTTAACAAGTGACCCTCGAATAAACATAGCAGCATGTTTCTCTTCCCATCTTTTCACTGCAATAGCTTCCAACAGATGAGATAAGCTAAATTCAACTAACTAGCTTGCAGCTTAGCTGACTTTAAGATATCTTTTAAGCACAGAATTGCAGTTTTGCTATGGTATTGTAATCGCTAGCTAGATCACAAGCAGCCTTCATCATCATATTGGCCAAAATATTATTTTCTTTTAGCTAGAACTGCCACAAAATGCATATATACCAATATATACCACTAGTATATACTTCCTCCAACACATAAAGCTAACCAATACATCTTTGTGAACTGCTGCTGACAAACTGGAAAGCTGATAGGGCTTGGAGAAAAACGCAACCTGCCCAATTATGTTGCACAAGCTAACAGGGCATTGCAATGGCAAACACCAAACTAAGTGATGAAGTGACCAGAAGGTATTTTCAACCCCTAAAGAGAAAGCAAGGTCAAGTTCAGCTCTCTGACCCTAAACCTACTCCTAGTTATACAAGTATACACATTATATTTATATAGTGCCTTTCTAGACACCCAAGGACGCTTTACAATCCACACACTTCATATACACACACTCAACCACACACACCGGCAAGAAGTGGCAGCCAGTCGCGCACAGCATACTCTCAACCAGAAGCGACCATCCAGCTGGAGGACTGCATCGAGCACTAGGGGGATCACCCAGGACAGAGTGCCAACCATATCTGGGCATACATACATACATTCATACACACACCAGGGTAATTTTTAAGAGTATCCAATTCACCTGATCTCCATGTTTTTGGACTGTGGGAGGAAACCGGAGGAAACTCACGCAGACACGAGGAGAACATGGAAACTCTGCTGAGATGTGGACTCGAACCCAAGACCTCAGCGCTGAGAGGCGAACGTCCTAACCACTAACTCACCACGCCGCCAAGATGTTTGTCACAGATGACTGTTGCTTTGCTGAAAATTTAACTTCTGTTGATCTCCCGATGAACAGGACCAGTGCTTAGATAGTTGTACCATTCAGACTTGATAGCCATTCATTCAAAAGTGTGTCAAGATAGCAAAAGTAAGCATGTGAAGAATCAAGTAGTTCTTAAAAATAATTTTGTTTTGAAGCCTAAAGAGTAAATTATGAAAAAGTGGGGCATAACCCAACCAAACCTATGTATTTTTGCTAAAGAATTTAAAAGTAATTGATAAAGATTATTTATAAAACATATTTCCAGCATTTAGAGATCAATTCAACCAAAATCAGCACAAGTTCAAAGTTACAACTTACCCCATTATTAACTGCAAAAGAATGAGAGATTCATGTTTACAGTAACTAAGAAATTAGTTAAGCAATTTCTTATAGATTTATGTTCTCGAATAAGATGTAAAAACCACCAACAGGGCAATAATATAATTTAAAAAGCAAATATGTTGAAAAATTTTACTTTTATGACACCAAAAAAGCATTTAGAGAGCACTGGCCAGCAGCCATAGCACCTGTACATCATCACATAAAAAACCACGAAAGCTAAGCAGGTCTGGGTCTGATTAGTGTTTGAATGGGAGACCTCCAAGGAAAGCTTGTGTGGCTGCTGGAAGTGGTGCTGACATTGACAACAGGAGGTGCTATTCCTGTGTTCTATGTGGATCTGTGATGATATCTAGGAGCTAGACATCACCAGCCAGCCTACCCCTATGTCAGAGGCAATGAACTTGGTACTTACCAGCAGTTTTAGGAAAAGACTCTGTGGGTCCTCCAAATCCATATAGAACTGGAGCATACTTTTAACAGTGTAGCAGCAGGGGGAATCCATGAACTCTGAAAAACAAAAGACATTATGATTACTTGTAAACTAATATTTACCGGTATGTTACATATATGTTGATATTCAGCTGAAAGTGTATATATTGTATGTATTCAATGGATGATTGTGATGTTGTGTTTACCTATGTGCAATCAGCAGAATGGTTTAAACCAAGAGTGAGGACCTTAGCGCTATAAAATGCCAGGATCCACATTACCACAGGATTCCTATACCCCAGTGTAGTGATACAGACACTGTACTGTACAAGTGGTGCAATCTTTCAGATCACATGTAAATCTGAGGCCCTGTGGTCATAAAAAGATCTCTGAGCATTTGCTCAAAAAAGAGTTGGTAAGTTACCCCAATGTCATGGCTCAATTAATCTCCATCTACAAAAACTGGTTTAGTCTCTTCCTTCCGTTTAATAGCTAATGTTTGGTGAGAGTTCTGGTGTTGATTGGCTGCATGTTGGTGGTGATTGAGGTGACTCTGTAATGTCTGTCCCAAATGTCCAAATGCTTTGAGTGTGTAGAAAAGCACTGTAGAAAACAACTGTAAACTAATTAAATAAGTAAGAAGTGAGTGCTGGGAAATTTCACAAATGGGAATATGAGACCTGAATGTCATGTTTGAAATGATTGAACTGCATAAACATCTGTCCTACACGTCAGTGGTATAGACAAAATTTCATTTTGGCTACTGGTTAACGAAATCCATTTATCCAACATGTTATTCCATAGACATCTATACAGTGAACATAACCTCCAACTAGCTTACTGATCTTTATTGTGAAGTATTTAGAAAGTTCCCACCCATTACCTTAAGCAGAAAAAAAGACTCATGATTACTGTTCTCACATCTAACTACTGGTTTCTTGTAACAGCTGACAGAATAGCACTGCAGGTAAAGGATCGTTAAACAGAAGTCTGCTTTTTACAGCATTAAACACAGCTGCCAGCGACATTTGAAGCAATCGTCTCAATATGCTTTCACAGTATTAATTAAAAAAATTAATACAACAATTAGTTTGTCAAAAGCTATGTGAAAATATACATGAACTAAGTTAAGTTTCCTGACCTTGGAGATATTAGAGGTTAGGGAAGTAAGCTTGGGAACCAGTAGGACATGGCTGAAATGAACTTAAGCAAGGCACCGAACTGCTTCCTGGGTGCTGTAGATGATGGGGCTACCCACTGCTCTAGGCACATAAGTGCTCACTAGCCCCAAGTGTGTGTTCACTAGTTTATGTGAGTGTATGCATATTAGTGCATCTCTAAAAATTGTGCTTGCAATTTAATATTTGAAAGGTAACCTGTCATATTTTATATCATTACACATTAAGTGACTAATTTCAAGACTTTTGAAAGGCAGCGGTGTGTAGTACTGTGGTAAAAACTAGTTCTTCCTTGAGCATGATAGACTAAAGTGTGGGGTGCTAGGCCCCTATAGCCCAATGTAGCTTTTACACGGTCAAATTTGACCCCATTAAGTGTCCTGCTCTCCCGTATATAATAAAGAATTATTTAAACATTAAAACTTGGTACCAGCCATTGACTAGCCTCTGGAATATTGCTCAGGATTATTCTAACCAACCAGAGTTTAATGTGTACACACCCCCACCACACACACACACACACTCACACACACATTCTCTCCGCACCCAGAACTGGTTTCTTGTGTTCTCTGTATAGTGATATTTTGAAGGGGTTTATGCTTTGTTTGTGTGCAGAAATATTTAGCTGATCATGCGAGATTGTAACGTAGGGCAGCAACACCCAATTATTACCCCAAGACGAGCCTTCTATTTAGGCTTATTCTATGGCTGCTATATTTACCCAGGCATGCCTTGATGCTGGCCGCGCCAAGAGCCTGACTGTAATGTGCAGAGATCCTGCACCCTTCCACATTCCTCTCTGACCATAATGGAGGACTCAGGCTGGCCTAGAGATCCACCGACTCCCAAAATCAGAAGGAGAGACACCAAGTGGAGCAGGAGTGTACAATCATTGTGGCCTACAGATGCTGAACTTTGGTTGATCAGAAGAAACATCTGGCTTATTACAAGATAATACTGTTTGATTAGTTGATTTGTACCACATAAAAAAGATAAACAAAAGCATTTTAAGATGACAAACATTGTGAACATCTCTCATACACAATGTGCAGTTCTTTAGTCTTTGACCTGAGTGCTTTTTTTCACATTTTGAAGCATGCTCAAAGACCCAACACAAGCAGTCAAACAGCCTGACACAGCCCAAGCAGATGAAGCCCTATTTACTGATGTTCATGCAGGCGCTGATGCACTAAATAATGCAGAGGCACCTTGATAAGTGAGGATTTGTGGTCGAAAGAGAGGAAAGAACATCAACGTGCACACTGGAAAAAAAAACATGAAGCAAAAAGAGGTGAATCAAGTAATTTATCATTTGGGCTTAAAATGCACTCATTCTTGGCTCATAAATAATTTGGCAACACAACACTAATTTTGCATTAGACTAACGATTCACAGCTCAGAAATACTTTCCAACTCTCCTGGGCTGTTTAGCCATGTGTAATGCTTTTTTTGCTGTGGAAGTTCAGATGAATATAGGTCAGAGAGAAGGGGTGCTGGGTGGTTCTCCTCTGTTCTCCCAGTGGCCATGCAGACAGCGGGCTTTCACTATTAACACAGTCTCCACCCGCTTAATATTTAATTGCGTTGATGGGCTGCATCTGTGCTGCTCTGTGATGCAAACATTATTATACGTACTAAGTGGCTTAATTGTAATTAGAGCTGAAAATTTAATTAAAGCCAACAATAAAGCAGATCGTGGCGAGTTTTTCATCCGCTTCTCTTCCCCACATGCTCCCTAATGGCATTCTGTTAACTCTTTGTTTTCTCTGCTAAGTGTACCTTTGCAGTTTTAAGATTTGTGAAGAGATTTTTGATGTAAAATTATTCAACATTTTTTTAAATTAATCAAAAATACATTGTTATCTCTTTTCTTATAGAACTTTAATCAAATGATCAGAGAGGCTGACATATCTGCTCTTAAGAAGTTTCATTTGGTATTATTATCAATGGCAATAGTGATAAAATTCTTTATTTTCTTAAATATTTTAGACTTTTCTAACACACATCCAACAAACATGATATTGCTATTAATTTAAAGATATAACTGGGCTTTGAAGATGACAGACACAGATGAGCCGAAAATATTAAGCCCACATTTACAGACAAAGGGAATAATATCATCTCTTAACAATGGCACATGTGAAGGTGTAGGAGATGTAAAAGGACAGTCAGTTCTTATTGTTACCATGCTGGGTGTAAAGACTTGAGTAACTTTCAGAAAGGCCAGATAATATTGGCTAAATGACTGAGCCGGAACATCTTCCCAACCCACCAGTTGAGAATTGCTGGTTTATAACACTGTTAGCTTCATTTACTTGCTAGCCACATTAATCCAGTAGCTCCCGTACAGAAGGCAATATCTTGACAGATGCTATACTGATTAATTTGATTATTATATAAATCTGAATTTAGGGCAAACTATCACTTTACCTTCACCTATAGATTGCAATCATAGAGTCAAATCCAATGAATGCAAGAAAGAACTGAATGTTGTGTGTTAGATTAACAGTGTTGAGTTTATGCTTATGAACATCATTTGCAAGGAAGACGAGTAAGTGAGGGGTAGCTGAGGGCCTGGTGACCCACTCCCTGTCAAACAAATAAGCAGTCTGCTGGTATTTGAAGAGCATCCCACAGCCATTTTCTTATTTACACACACACATGCAGGTTGCGGGGGGGGGGGGGGGGGGGGGGGGGGGGGGGGGGGGGGGGGGGGGGGGGGGGGGGGGGGGGGGGGGGGGGGGGGGGGGGGGGGGGGGGG
>BRDA01044764.1:65479-83506 GCA_036984385.1 Crenuchus spilurus
GTTGGACGTACACACACACATTTATTCTTTTACCGACACCCTACGAGAAGTTTATGGTCGTCTGACGAATAAACAAACTGTCCCTCACCCAGTGGTCCGGGAGTCGATGGGGAGTGAATGAGCAGAAGGAACGTTTACTACAAGTATTCGTATTTGAGTTGTGACAATTAGATTGTGTGTTGTAAGTCAAGAAAGAACGTAAGTAACCTAAACTGAGATACTAACGTTAGATATCCACTTCCATTTCACTATCAAACGGTGCTGGTATTTGAAGAGCATCCCACAGCCATTTTCTTATTTACACACACACATGCAGGTTGCCCCCCACCCCCCACCCGTCTGTTGTTGTGTATTATTTATTAGTTGTGAGGCTGCTGCTGGCCAAAGCGGTAAACAGTGGCGTTGGGACAACATGCTTTTGCACTCTGTGAGCAGAACCTGCAAGACTGATCAGATCAGAGCCCCAAGCCCCCCACCCCTCCCAACAGCCACAAATAAAGACCAAGAAACAAGCATTGGCTGCCAATCTGTAGTCGTCAGAGGTGAGTCAAGTAGCTTAAAACCTGAAACCATTCTCATGTAAAAAATAAATAAATAATAAAATAAACATTCATGTTAAAGAAAAAGTAGCTATCAAAAACAATGTAGCTAAAAAATCTAAAAGTCAGAAGGCTTGGAACTTAATACTTCTCTAAGCACAGGAACTGATGTTTGCTATGATGATTCTTCTTATTAGGGCCCTTCTGAATTAAAATAAAATACTACATGAACAGCAAATCAATCTGGATGATGAACCAACAGAATTAAATTAAAGATCAATTATCAAATTCAGGAAATGCAGCAATGGATGACTAAAAGGAACAAAAAATCAATGCACTCAAAATTACTTAAATATATGGATTTTAACAAATGTAAGATTAAGGACTTTGCCTTAGGCCATTTATAATGAAAACTATTGTGTAAACCCCTAATTGTTTGATTTATCCTATAATAATAATAATAATAATAGTAATAGTAATAGTAATAATAATAATAATAATAATAATAATTGTCTAGTTGGTTTATTATTATTATTATTATTATTATTATTATTATTATTATTATTATTATCATCATCATCATCATCACCACACATAGGTTTTGAATTATAGATGTTCCCAGATGTGCTCCCGCTAATGTTAGTCTCTGATATAGCTCCACCTGGGTACATCATACTGTGAGTGCTTTGGTAAAAACAGGACAACAAATGATTGTCTAGGAAACAAAATAATGAATTATTCTGAGGAGAACAAAACCATGTTCAGACCTTTCCATTGTCTGGCTATTCAAAATGAATCAGGTAACCCAGGCGAAAGTGAACATAGAGGGCTCTAAACACACTCAATGGAGTTTGATAAACCTCTCGGCATGTCTACTTTACTTCAGCAAGCACTTTGGGAATTCTTCTACAGCATGTCAGTCAAATTCCTCTTCTCAACCTAAATCTCTTTACTTACATATATTTTTACTTACAAATAAAGAGAGCAATGTGGTGTTACTGTGATGGATTTGTCATCTTATTATGAATGAATGGCAATGGTTTTGGTGTACCATATAGTCAAAGAGCTATAACACTATGCATTCTCATCCTTATCAACCCCATGCTTTATAAATGACATGTTTTTGTTTAAAGACCACATGGCCATTTCTACAAGGCATTATATTATGGTATATATTTTAATCAAATTACAAAATTCATTGCATGATGGCACAGAATACGTTCTTATAATAAGTGAAATAAGTGTGATGTTTTAATGTTTAAAGAAACTGTAATGTAAAATTTTGTAGTCAGTAAAATAGTGTTGTCTTGACACTCAGTAGTGTTGGGAGACTCCTGGTGTTGGTTTTAAATTATAAGCGCTACAAAAATGAATAAAAACAACACCAGCAGTATTAAATTAACAATAATGTGTGAACACTGAATGTTTTTAACATTTTTATTCAGTGTCAAATTAATACAAACACATAACGCTGTGTAGGACCTATAACTGATAGAAAATTATTATATTGAAACACTAATTTTTCAAACAAGGTCATTAAGTGAGCCAAAAGTGATTCTTCATACAACTGCACAGAGATCCATTAATGTCATTTTTTTAAGAGCATAGCTAAATTGATCACATTCTAAGAACAGATTTTAGAATTTGGGTGCATTACGTAGACAATATTGAACAGATATAGTGAGATGTAATATATATGTATATATTTACATGGATACTGCTTTTGTATAAAATCATGACTAACATCACCTGTTTGAAATCACATCATTATCATTGTCAAATAAAAAGGACTGGAAACATCATTTTACATGTAATGTACATAAAATTTAACAATTTATCTTTTTGAATGAAACTATGAACAAAAAATGAACTTTCTCGTGATTTTTCTGAAGTCTTGAAAAAAGCATTTATTTTTATCATTCACTTCATACAGTGTGATTTATAGTTAGACTGTATAATTATAATTGCAGTAAATAAACTAATTATATTTTTTTCATAATTAATATAACAAATGATTCCCAAGTTTAAATCAGTACTAAGCATTAGTACTAGTGGACATTTTATGTTTTGAACAGATTAGCAGATAATAATTGCTTTCTTTGTTGGTGAAGATAAGACGTGAGACGTGAAGATTTGAAAGTGAGCAGCTATATGTATACGTTTGAGTTGAGCATCTAACCAAGAGAAACTGGAGACAGTGCTAGAAGTGAAAGTGAATTGAATGTGACCTGGAAGTAGTATGTATGTGCGTGTCTGTGTGGAGGAAGCTGTGTGCAATGCTGCATGTGGTCGGGGTGGCTCAGGGCAGCGGGGCACAGGACTGCACATCTGCTGCCAAGCTGGGGCAGCATCAGCCACCCCTGACAGCTTCTGCCCCACTGAACAGAGAGAGAGAGAAAGAGAGAGAAGGGTATCAGGACCACTACCTTGAATCACCAGTGCCAGTTAGTTCGCCTTCACTGCTGACAGACTGGTGATGATTAATGCTTCACTTCACTGAAGTCAATTATATCGCTCAGTTCAGTTCAGGAGAGATTTATAGGCATGACTGTTTCAAGCACAATACTGCCAAAGTGTAACAGTGGCAATAACAACAATAGCCATGACAACAGCACCATCAAGTCTTTTGCAGAAGTTTGACCTGTTTTTGTTGAACCATTCGTCATGCAACGTTCATGCAAAATAAAGTACAGGTGTCTTTTTCTATTGGTCCTCAAAAATTAAAGAAAATAAATTACAAGGTTTCAAGGGCGACTGCATGCACCTCACCAAGAATACATGTAAAAATCTCCAGCCCCCCTCTATCTGTCTGTTTCTCTGTCTCACTCACTTAAGCCATCTTCTTTTGAGCCACATCAGATTTTTCATGTGGTAAGCCACTGAGGTTTGGTGCTAAGATACAATAGCAGGTATTGTTGAACTCTATCTGCTAGGCTCAACCATAATTGTGCATGTAACCATCACCACCATCACCAGCACCCTCAAGATCATCATCATCCCAGTCAAGGCCATCATACAGAAGAACATGCAACCAAAGAGAAGGACAGCCATGTTGCAACAATCGAAACACAAACACACACACACACACACACACACACACACGGTGGGATATGTGGGGGGTCTGGCACACACACAGTGAGAGGGTGGAGGATGCGGTTGAGTGTCACCAGGTTGTCATTAGTTCAGCATCTGCTCCCATCACACATTCCATTATGTGAGCGAATGCTGTGAGGCTTTCACATTTATTGGACCTTTAATTAAACCACGCAGGCAATCAGCGTGGACACCCCCAACCTACGCCAGGACCCCCAGGGCCTCACCTCACACTGAAGGCCTTTTCATTCTATATGGTGGTTCTATGATTGATTAATGGTTCCCACTTTCCTCTAAAGTCTTTTTGATAACACTTTTATTCTGGTATTAGGAGCTTGTTCAATTATGAATGTCCTCCACTGCAATAAAAATATTTTATAGAACCCAGTGGAGATCCACAGCTGGGAAGAATGACAGAAGAACACTGTGCCAGACAAATGTGGTTTGAGATTGTTGATTGTGGCATTTTTGGAGATAAATTGATTTTGACTGAATTATCATGGTTTATCTGATGACTAACAGATTCCAGCTCCAGACTATTTTTAGACGACAGTTTATATTAAATGAAAAACAAAAACACGTCATTTCCAGCTTGACTTTACATCACTTTTATAATATTTAGTACATGTACATTTTTAATGACCCATTTAATGCCTTTCCAGTGCGTAACCAATATGTACTGCATAAGTTAAGTCACATTTGATTTCGGTCGCACATTTAATCTGTTTCAAAGTAAGAGCCAGCTTCTCTCTCCAATGAAACCAATTAATTATAAGAGCCAAACGTTGGTGCGGTTCACTATGGTTTTTCCAAAAGAAAAGCTAAAATGGTACCACCCTAAATGTGATTTCCCAATACATAAAAAATGGCTTAATTGGTTTTGTTGATGTATATTTAGATTCCCTGTCTGTGGTTTTGATGTTTTTTTTTTATTGCACTCTATTTTACTCCAGCAGGGAAAAACCTACTGATTGTTTCCCATTAATTTAGAGTGGCTGTAATGAATAGCTGTGAGTGGTATGAACGATTACGCTGTGGTCACTAATTAGCAATCACACTAATGATGCTGGGCCATTTCAGTGCTTAGTAATACACTGATAGGTTCTTTGATTTTTGTCTCTATGGGTGTATGGACTTTCAAAGCTGAAGAGTTTTCAAAAAAATATGATTTAATAAGCATTTCAAACACAACTAATGTGCAGAGACACACCTACAGTAATGACCATCATATGTGTTACATAATCCACATAATAAGGAAGAGTAAACCTGTTGTTGTATACTATATAAAATACTGCAGAACATAAATCCTGAACTTAACCTTGTGTGCAGAATGTCTGGAAACCACAATTTTGGCAACATAATAGAGTGAGTTCCCTTTTTTTCCCAGCAGGATTCTGTATTTACTTAAATACAACTTAGTGATGATGAGTGAAGATGTTTTTTTCTTAGTTTTGTCTGAAACAAATCCCAAAACTATACAGAGAGTCCTTGAGGGCTGTTTACACAAACCGACTGCGTCCAACCCTCAAATACAAACAACACAAATAATAGGTCTAAATGGAGGGCAGTATTTAACTACAGAATGGATTAGCCAGTAATGTGAGCTCAGATGCCAATAGGTTATGGTACTTCTTTGTATATTACATGAATGCATTATATTGCCTAGTATATTGCACTGAAAGAGAGAGAGAGAGAGAGAGAGAGAGAGAGAGAGAGAGATGACAAGTTGAATCTGTGCAGGGACGATGCCCCTGAAAAGATTCTCTGTTCATAGACTGGAAGTTACTCTGGTGACACTATCCAGACGTTTGGCATGGATCGAACGAAAACTTCCCCTGGCTCTTTATACTGAAGCAGTGAGAGAAGCCAGCCGAGCAGAGCCATGGTGCCACAGTCACTGACTAATCTCCACAACCACATACACATCAGATCAGCACAACCCAACACACTCCACAGGTACAACAGTATTTGCTTCAGATCTGTGTTTTGCAACTATTGAGTATAAAAGTCTGTAGTGTAGTCTAATGAATCATAAAACATGATCACTCTGAAACAGATGAAATACTGTCTCTGACTTTACATCCACAGGGTAGACCACCAAAGTAGGCGTGTCTAATAGAGTGGACAGATCTATGACCAGAGGATCGCGAGTTCGAATTCCGGTCATGCCGTTTGCCACCAACAGCCTGGGCCCAAGAGAGCAAAAATTGGCAATGCTCTCTCTGGGTGGGTAGACGGCGCTCTCACTCTCCCTATCACTCACACATTGCAATGTCCGCTGGCTCAGGCGTCTACTGATTGGTCCATTTGCAGCTGGGAACCCTGTGCTTTCCTCCCAGTACGTTGGCTTTCCCATGACGGTGTATCAAGTTTGAAAAGAGGCGGTGCCTGGCATCACACGCAATGTAGGAGGTGCAAAGTGATGGGAAGAGCCCCCTAGTGGATGGGATGGGTTAATTAGTTACTACCACATTGGGAAGGAGAGAAAATTGGCAAAAATTATTTTTAAAAAACTGTCTGATCTACTCATACAAGTGCAACACATCACCACCACATCATCAGTGTGACTGCAGAGCTGAGAATATAATAGTCTGTAAGTGTTGAACAACAAAATGCATCTATATGGTAACTGTGCATATACAAGGATGTGGTTTTAATGAAGTGGCTGGTCTGTGTATATCCATTAATTGACCTGTCCTCATCATACATGCAGATCATAATATTGCAATGCCACATGGCTGTACATATACAATATCCAGATATCTTTGAGTTTATGATTGTATCTAATGTTGGACTAACCTTCCCTCCCAGTTTCACTCATAAGTAGATGAGAACACATCATGGCAATGCGAGTCGATTTTTATTAGCCACGCAGAGAAGAAAATCTTGTAAAAACAGTCCTGCTGATACCATTTGTGTAATGCCTTTCTGTTTATGGGCATTTCAAGGTTTGTAATAAGTGCTTTGTCAGTGTGTTTTGTTTTTTATTACCGTAGGAAGAAAGCACTGCTGAAGGACATTTCACTTAATAAACGTCCTGCTTTATGGGTTCTAACTTGTTATTACTCCCAGTGTCACTGACTGGCATTTTGACCCCTGCCACTTTGAAGATAAGCCTGTCACATGGATGCAGAATGTTTCTATAAAACGCTTTATAATGTGGTTATGAATGCATCTCATCCAGGCAGTGTCTTACAACTGATTAACGGAGATAAATATTACCGTCCAAAAACCAGTTCAGTTACATATGCAGTCTCATTTATTTGCTTTTTACTGCATTTTGAAACCTCTTTACAACATAGACTACACTGGCTTCCAGTAATGATTAGGTTGTGTCTACCATTATACAATATTGTTAAAATGCAAGTGCTTAAAAACCTTTATTAACATTTCATTAAAGAGTTAATATTACGTAATTACCATCTTTTCAGTATCTTGTGCTGAGAATATTAGATCATCAAAATTAAAATCAGAAGCTTCTGTAGATGTCATCATTGTATAACATGTCATACGGGGCGTATAGGCCTGTACATTAGCCATACACATCTGTCTAGATAGTCAGATTAACCCCTGACAGATTAACCACTTAGCTATTATGTATCCCGCTAACTATGTGGCTATTTTAGTCCAGTGATAGATACGGCTGATGGTGCATCATAATCGTTAAGTACATTATTAAAACATCCCATGTTACCCGTTATTACTGTGCACATGTAATCAGATCTCCAATGACCAGACCTCCTTCACAGCCCTTCATTAAGCCATTCATTTCAGAATGGAAGTCAATGGAAGAGGCAGAGAATGAGAATCGATGAGGTCATTGGCGATGTCTGCTGGTCTGCCTGTTGTTTAATTCCCTATTAAAGCAGTAATGTGTGGGAGAACATCATGCGGGCCATCCTCTCACTCTAATGATGACAGTCATATGCCTCCCCACTGTAAAACAGCTGTGTCATTAAGGCACAGAGACAGCCCCTGGCATTTAACACTATTTAACTGCCACTTTTTTTTACAGCGACTGTAAACTAAACACGCTCTTTACTGCATTATTGTTTTTAAACAGCCACTAAAAGAGTAATGATAAAGGTGAGTGCAATATTTTATGGGCATCATTTTTGAATATAAGAAGGCTCATTCTCACGCTAGTGCTGTCCAAAAACCGCCGCACTTTTGTGATTTAATGATGTTAATGAGGTCTTTAAGGACATGCAACATAACCCACATGAGGAATGGCAATTAAAGTCACATTTAACCCACCTGCATCATAGAAAAGCTTAACAAACATTAACAGTGAACTTCAGTGACCATCTCCTTCCTCTTTGGCCTTGATTCTAATGGTTGAGAATAAAGGAACTGATGACGCATCTAATGTTGTCCTACAATGACTGAACAAAAAAACTACACTAATGAAGAATTAAGGTTCAGTATCATCTCTCTCATAGCTGTGATCATACACTTTTAAATGTTAATGTAAAGAAATGTTCTACAGAGCAGCTCAGGAACACTTCTAGTGGTCCAATCATCATTAAATTCTAACACAATGTAAAAGAAAGATTATTAGTTTTTATTAGTATTATTTTGAGGCTTTACATCAAGGGGGCTCCTGTCCTGGTCCTGGAGACCTACCATGCTTAAAAGTTCAGAACACACCTCAGGCAACCCTAAAATCCTTCATTACCTGGATCAGGTAGTGACAAATCAAGTCTGCAGGATGATAGATCTCCACAACAAGCATGCAGCATTTCTTGTGCAGCTTCCCAGTTAATGAAGCTTTATGTTAAGTCTTATTTAGTTGAATGTACATTTCAAACAACCACAATTGCTTGAAAGTTGCATCATGTAAAAGCCAAACAATAAAACAACAGATGGACTTATGCAATACCATCATCAAAGCAATGAATGGGTCTAAATATCAATCAAGTTTCAGTAAGTTTTTTTGGCCTAATATTCAAACCATAGATAGAATTATTTATTGATACTTACTATTAATGCATGCATGCTGCTAAATATAAGGCTATATTAATTAGAGCTCTGTCTGATGTTGCCACTTGAGTGTCCAAACTTTCAGTGATTGATCGGTCTGATATTCAAAAGGAATTAGAAAGCCGTGTTGATGACATTAATGTGTGTGTGTGTGTGCGTGTACGCACGCACATCTATTTTATACCACATTCATCGTAAATAAGTGCCTGTTGAAATTCACATAAATAAATTACCGACATCAGTTATCAAAAGTTAATTTCAAAAGGAATTAATTAATCAGTATTGAGTAATTTATAATCATTGGGAATGATATGGAAAAGCTGCAAACGTCAATTTTGAACAGAATGGGTAGAATAGCAATTAGGCTGCTATACATGAGCAGGTGCCAGGATGAAATAGTAGATAATGCAGAAGCTGAATGAGTGGTCATGCATTGGCTTAAATTGAAGCAACTATTCTAGTGCATGAAGAGCGCACACACATACACACACACCCTCTCTCCTATGTGTCCATGCACAAAGGCCAGCATCATTAATGGCTTGTTGGAGATGGTTATCTACATCACCCTTTTACTCCTCATCCTCCTGCACCTGCTTATCTGAAAGGATCAGAACGGGTATTTACGACAAAGTCATAAAGATCCCTGTAAGCTCCCCCTCCTAGTAAAAGCTACACACAAACACACACATACACACACTTGTAGCTGTACAGCTTGGCCAAAATGATCTCACTAACACTTTTCTAACAACTCAAGCAGACATTTACACACACCATTACGTTCATTAGCAACCTTCTCCTAAAATGCACTTTAGCAACCATTGTCACAGTGACGGGGCAGAGCTATGCAAAGTCACCTGATCTCCTACACAGATCCCATAATGCACATTAGGACAGGTGTTGGAGGTAGCCCCGCCCACAAATCTCAGAGAGGAATAAGCCGCCATTTTGCAGCATGTTTATGACTGAAGACACACACACCACGACTCGTACTTGCTCACCAACACCCACGCAACCAGAGTATTACCTTTCACTATGATTTAGAGCCACACAAGCATTGCTGTCACCATTGCATTAATTACAGAATGATATAAGGCTCACTCTTCTGACTGCACTGAGCCGCACTGAACTAGCTATGAGAACTGAATCTCACACATCAGTCAAACTTAGAGCATCCAGCTCCATCTGCTGTGAAGACCAGTTGACAAATGATACTGTTCAAGATTGCCAGTTCTGCTACTGAGAGTTTAACTATACTTAGCCATATAAAGCCATATAAATGAACCAAGCTTGAACTTTGATGTGAGACATTAAATTGTAGAACATTTTATAAGAGGAACTTCCACATTAAGTCCAAAGGCTTAAGATGAACTCTTTAAACATCACATTGCTGGTGTATTCACAAAATCAGATTTTCTTCTCTTGCTACAGAATAAGGAAATCTGTAACCCAAAATGCAACACTGCATCAACAATGTGTATATTGTCAAAAAGTTCATTGTGGCCGATTCAAAAAGGTACACTCATATTTTATATTCATGACATGTAAAGTCGACTTTGTTCAAATAAATTATGAACCTAAAACTTTTTCACACTATTCTAATTTTTGGATGCACTGCTATTTAGTCAGTAATTAGAACAGCAACATTATAAAGACTTGCAGTGTAGTGTTACATAGAAGAGCATGTTTTCATTTAAAAAGAATCCATTAAAACCAAATTTGAACAGACATTTAAAGAGTTATTGTTACATTTTCCCTAAGTATATTTGTTTACCTTTGTTTTACTATTACATATGTAGTTAATGAGTTATACAGCTATATAACATCTTGTTTTGCTATAAATACAATGACAAACACATCAATAATGCATTTGCCTGTAAACAAAACATAACTAGTTTTGTCAGATTCACATAATAAAACATATCTTCTTCTACATACAAAACACATTTATAGTGGTTTAGTGCTCAGAGTTAGAAAAAATAAACAATTTAATTCAAATTAAAGATGAATCACAATGAATACAGTACTAGGCAAAGGTTTGGACACACCTTCTGAACACTGTATTTTTTCTTTATTTAAAAAATGTCTGCATTGTAGATTAATACTAAAGTCATCCTAAATATGCAGAAATACATCTGTAATTATTTAGTAAACAAAAAAATGTTACACAAACCAGAATGTTTCATATGTTACATTCTTCACAGTGGGCACCTCTTGCTTAGATGCAGCTTTCTTTGCATTTTCTCAGTCAGCTTTATGAGGTAGTCACCTGGAATGGCTTTCAGTTAACAGCTGTGTCTTGTCAAAAGTTCATTACTCGCATTTCTTGCCCTCTTAATGTGTTTGTGACATCAGTTGTGTGTCTACTTTGAAGAACCTAAAATCTAAAACATATTTTGGTTTGTTTAACACTTTTAACTTTACTACATGATTCAAGAATTTCTTCGTAGTCTGGATAACTATTAATTTACAATGTAGGAAAAAATGTAAAATAAATACATTGCATGAGTCCAAACATTTGACTGGTACTGTACATGCCATAGGATGGATAATACATGAATAATAGGGCAGGATCAACTGAACTCTTTGGGTCCATGTTTGTTTCCTCACTGTCAATCATATTCTTCATCTATTTCTCACAAATTTCTAAGTAGTTACTGAATAATTTCTAGTAGTTAGTGAATAATTAGATTTAACACCAAAACCTGAATAATAAGTCTGCAGTTTATTGGTTTGGAAAATATTATAGAGATTGTGAAGCTACAGTAGTGAATAGTGAGGCAGTGCTAGGTCAGGCCTGTGAGAGCAGCCAGTGTTAGTGTAATTGTGTGTGGTTGCTAAAGCTCATTTCTATGCGGGCACTGGGAGAAAACCAGCACCCGCTTTATGTGGTCAGCTCTGTTTTCAGAGGGGCAGCATGCGGGTCACTCTCTCTGGCTCAGGCCTGTGAGGAGGATAGCTCTGTCCAGCTGTTATGATCCAGGCTGGCCCTGAGAGCAGGCGCCTGTGTGGGGCCACTGAGGGCCCGGCATAGTGACCACGGTCGGGCCCCGCCCGCTCACAGCAGACAATCAGGGGCCGCTGGTCAGTGTCGCCCGGGTGAAGAGACTGCGGGAGACGCAACTCCACCACCATCGTTTATTTGTGTCCTCTTTCGTGCTCCTCCCTGCATTCTTTTCGCTTTTTACCAACACTGGGTTTTACGCATTTCTTTTGATATGTAGCCCTGCTGGACATTGATGTCGTTCTACTTGAATGTGGATATTTTAGGGCAGCAGTGACCCTGAAGTACCCTGTTCAGAGTACTGTAGTGTTTTCCAAGTTGATTCTATTATTACATTCACATTTGAGAAGACAACTTAAAAACATATTGACATACTAAACTGATACCACAGCATGTGTACATTCTAAATATTGTCAGGACAAAACTTGTCATCCAAGTTAGTAACAAGGCTTTTGCCTGTGAATTTAGTAGCACATTAACATATTTGATCATGTTAGAGAGACATGTGTATATAGCATTAACACTCTTATATTACTTACTTATGTTCTGATGCTCTTACCTAGACAGGAAATGACACTGGTGGCCATCTGCAGAGCAGAAATCTGCAGTTATCTGTACAAATTTCAGTATGTATTTCAGTAAACTAATATGTAAACATTCTGGCATGTAACATGATTAAATACGTAAACGTCTGCTAAATTATAGATATATAGATATGAATTATGAAGTACTCATTCAATTGATAACACTCAAGCCTTATCTTTACTCTGTTAGTCTGATTTATAACATTACTACACAGAGATTTATATACAATTTGGCTGAAAAGAGGCAACACAACATAACTCATCTTCCTTGGTGTCTCTGAATATAAACTATTCATTGTATTATTCAATAGTATGCATTTTTTTAAATATATAGTATATGTATTTACAGTGTATTGTGATAACTGTGAAAAAGTGTACAGTGTACAGTAAACAGTAAGCAAATCTAGAACTTGATATTCTCCATTACAACACTATTATCGTTGGGATTTTAAAAATGAATAAAATGTGTATTAACTTGTTTTCTTTGCATTATTTAAGGTTTGAAAACACTTATTTGTACTTTTGACCAGTTGTCATTTCTAAAAGTAAATTCTCTAAATGAGCTGTATGATACTAATACATACATTTTGATAATGAGGAAATAAAAAATTGATGACAAATTTTGGTGTCAAGGCTTCACAAGTATTGACATATATTGTACATGTATATTGGATATGATGAAATGTACAGTGGGGAAAATAAGTATTTGATACACTGCCAATTTTGCAAGTTTTCCAACCTACAAAGAATGGAGAGGTCTGTTATAGTAGGTACACTTCAACTGTGACAGACAGAATCTAAAAAACTCCAGAAAATCACACTGTCTGATTTTTCATTTCCATTTTATTGCATGTAATAAGCATTTGATCACCTGCCAACCTGCAAGAATTCTGCCTCTCACAGACCTGCTGGTTTTTTCTTTAAGAAGCCCTAATATTCTGAACTCATTACCTGTATTAATTACACCTGTTTGAACTTATTACCTGTATAAAAAGACACCTGTTCACACACTCAATCACACTCCAACATGGCCAAGACCAAACAGCTGTCTGAGGACACCAGGGACAAAATTGCAGACGTCCAGAAGGCTGAGATGGGCTACAGGACAATAGGCAAGCAGCTTGGTGAGAAAGCAACAATTGGAAAGAAACACAAGATGACTGTCCATCTTCCTCAGTCTGGGGCTCCATATAAGATCTTGCCTTGTGGGGTAAGGATTATTATTCACTACAGTCTCAAAGACACTACGTTGTCATGGTTTAAAATCCTGCAGGTCATGCAAGGCTCCCCTGCTCATGCCAGCACATGTCCAGACCCATTTGAAGTTCACCAATGACCAGAGGAGGCATGGGAGAAGGTGGTCAGATGAGACCAAAATATAGTTTTTTGGTAGCAATTCCATTTGCCATGTTTGAAGAAAGAACAAGGATGAGTACAACCCCAAGAACACCGTCCCAACCGTGAAGTGTGGGGGTGGAAACATACTTTGGGGGTCCTCCTCTGCAAAGGGGACAAGACAACCTTTCTGAACTTTCTCAGAATCATCCTTACTCCATGAGAAAAGATCTCATATGGAGCCTCAGACCGAGGAAGATTGACAGTCACCTTGTGCTTCTTCCCAGTTGTTGCCTTCTCAACAAGTTGCTTGCCTATTATCCTGAAGCATATTCCAGCCTTGTGTGTAAGTCTACACTTTTGTCCCTGGTGTCCTCACACAGTTCTTTGGTCTTGGAGTGCGATTGTGTAGACAGGTGTCTACAAGTTAATAAGTTCAAACAGGTGCAATTAATTCAGGTAATGAGTGCATAATAGGAGGGCTTCTTAAAGAAAAACTAGCAGGTCTGTGAGAGTTAGAATTCTTGCTGGTTGGTAGGTGATCAAATACTTATTTCATACAATAAAATGCAAATGAATTATTAAAAATATCATACAATGTGATTTTCTGGATTTTTTAGATTCTGTCTCTGACACTTGAAGTGTACCTCTCCGTTCTTTGTAGGTGCAAAATTGGCAGTGTATCAAATACTTATTTTCATCACTGTATGTACATATATACAAACATATTTTTATTATATAGTCTAAAAAATCAGTGTCTCATACTGTCCATGATAGCATTGCTCAGCTGTGTATCTTTTCTTTGTATCCTTCTCTTCCCTCCTTTTTCTGTCTCTCCTTCTCTCAATCCAGCAGTAATTCATAGGGATTTTATTGTTTATGTGGGGGCGGAGGTTCTTGGATGAGCATTTGGTATGCTCGCCCACCTCTGCAATGGAGTGGAACTGGGAAAGCCAGGCTGGAGATTAGAGAGGCTGAAGGTTTTTAGGGCAGGACCACCAGGCCCACACCACAGACCCCAGTTCAGTCTTTCCCACTGCAACTCTGACCCCAGGCATCACTGTCTGACTGCTGAAACTGGCCTTAGGTCAGGGCCTCAGGTGAGGGTTTGGCATAGGTCAGCTCGGTTTCTGAGGCGTTCCACTTCTAGACACAAAGTGTCACCTTCAGTACAGTAGTGCCCTGCCCGCTTTCTCTCCCGAACACACACATGCAACACGCCTTCTCGACACACTCACTCATAAAATACGGAACCCAAAAATCCCTCCCTATACTTAGGTTGGTAATTACTGGTGCTATTTTACAGGGATATATATTTTGATTAGTCTATAATTTGGCTGCTTGTCGTCTCTGTGTGGCTGTGAAAGGACCAACAGGCATCAATGGAAAACAACAGAAACAGCACAGCTTCACCTATTGTTGAGGAGAGAATAGTCAGAACAGTTTTTGAATGTTGGTCTGAGACCCTTAGAGTGGAGTGTGCATTGCTTCACAGATGGGTTATTTTCTCCAAGCCTAATATGATGGTCAGAGATTTGACAAATGCAAATGTATATACTGATCAGCCACTTCAGTAAAACTGTCTCCTGTGTGTTTCTACACTCACTGTCCATTTTATCAGCTCTAATGACTTTATTAGGAACACTTCATAGATTTACAATAAAATAATGCAATGAATCTGTTTCTCTGTATACTCTATTAACCCCTTTTTGCCCTGTTCTTCAGTGATCATGAACCCCACAGGACCAGAACAGAGCAGGTATTAGTTGCATAAAGGATCATTTTCTGCAGTGATGTGGTGGTGGTGGTGTTAGTGTGTCTTATGCTGGTATGTGTGCATCAGAGACAGCAGAGCTGCTGGAGTCTTTTAACATTGTGGTGATTGGTGTATAGATGAGGGACTTGTTAGTTTCCACTCACCCACTTACTAATATGACATTAAATTATATATTCCACACTGAAAATGTGATACCAGATCAAAAATCAAAGCATGAAATTCTTAAGATAGCTTGCCTTGTTCTTTTTAGAAAGAAGAGACAATGATGGGCAGCAACAATTGCTTCTCTGATATCACTGCTGATGTCTTTCCTCCTTGACATTGTTAAAACCCCCGAATGCTCCAGAACAAGAAACTGTTAAAACCTCTGCTTTTATAGAGGTGGTCACACTTGCTGATAATCAATTAATCAGGGCCATTTTATTAGTTGCACCTGGATACTACTTATCAATTCTCAGTTCCTACGAAAGCAGAAAGGGCGTATTTAAATTTTCAATCATTGCATCTGCATATTGGCCAAGTTTTTGTTAAATCAATAATAATATTAATCAGTATTAATAATAAAATGAATACAATAATACAGATTTTAAAAAGTCCTGAGGCGTAAAACTATAGAATGTTTTTCACATGAATGTATCATGGTGTCCCGTATAGCAATCTTATACAAAATCACATGGAATTAGAGCCAAACCAGCTGTCAAAGGTTTCAGGACACCTTCTTGTTTCTATTCAGCTTTACAAAGTTGTAATTAAAAAATGTGCTTAATATTAAAATGTATGTTTGAAATGTACAAATGTTCACCCTGCTCTTCAAGATTAGGACCAGAACAGAGCAGGTATTAGTTGCATGATGGACAATTTTATCTAGTGACGTTGATGTGGTGGTGGTGCGTTAGTATTCTTTATGCTGGTATGCGTGCATCAGAGACAGCAGAGCTGCTGGATTCTTTTAACATTATGATGATTGTTATATAAATGACGTACATGTTAGTTTCCACTTACTGATTTGTCAAAGCAAAAATAATAAAGGAAAAAAACTATAAAACTCTTAAAGCTTGGAAAGTTCCAGATATAACTATGTACATTTCATAATAGTTTTATAGTAGTTATTGAATTACAAGTTTTAAGCCTTAAACCCTAAGGCCTGTAGGTGGGCTCACATGTCAGTTCTTCATCCTCAGTCACAGAATAATTCATATAATAGGTTTTAAGATTAACCATTTAAGCTGAAGATTTATTACAGTTATTAATCTTAGGATTTATTATTCTATTATTTCAGTAACGTCTAATTATAACACTCAGAATGGAAGTGGATGAAGATACTGAAGTGAGGACACATGTATACCTTTAGATAAGGGGTTAAGATCATTTTCATTTCTCATCAAAACTGAAGCCTAAGAACCTTTAAGACCATGTAACAAGATGCACACCCTGTACTTCTCCAACCTGTTATTAAAAATGATAACATTAAGTATGGAACAACAATCATCAATCATCAACAATCATCACCTATGGAAGGAGAGGTCTGATGTGAAATTGCATGACGTATGATTAGGTGAGCCTCATAAGAGCTGCCAATGTCTATGGTGGTGCGCAGACAGACATAAGCGTGCACACACAGTGTTTATGCTGCTCTATCAGTGGTGTGTGTCTGTCAGGGCCAGTTTCCTGTGTGGTGTGCAGTACTGTTGATGGATCCTTCACAGCACAACACCTCACACTCTGCCAAACACAACAGTGACACACACATACACACTCATGCACATATATCCATACTCACTGATGAAAAATGCCTTATGTTAACTTTTTCCAACAATGAAACTGGACAGTTTCAATGCAGTTCATGCAAATTTTTACAAACATGTTCTCATAAGCTGTATTCCTCATAAACGATCCCTCTGGAGCAGGTAGATCAGCTACATTGAAGCCACTCATTGCAAAGTAGATTAAATACCACAAGCTCAAAGACTCTGTACTTGTTACTAAGTCTCTAGCTCCCTCTAGAGGTCAAAAACCAAATCTTATATACAATCCTGACACCTAATGACAATACTATGCCTGTGCAGAGAAGCTGAATGTTTGGGTCTCAGGTTTAGGATAAACTCAGACAGAGCCTATCCTCTGTTTGCTGTTTAGATTGTGGTGCACTCAGTGGCTTCACAGATTATAACAGTCTTCCTCCACCCAAGAACCCAGCACAAAAACACTCTTCACCTCACACAAATAACTCCCATTGTTCAGGCTCAGGCGTGCATAAACTGCAGCCTTTGAAGTGAATGAGGCTATTGTCCCAAATGTATTTGTCTTATGAAGAAGGTTTGCTCCAAGCGGAAGTTTCTGAACAGGATCAAATAGACTTAATGGGTGATCTATTGAAGGGATTGGTTTAGTGATACAGGGAGCTGTATTGCATTAAAGTGACATTGAACACATGTTTACATATTCAAAAAAACAAACAGTTTACACATACACATGAACACAGACAGGCAGCACAACAAAAAGAAGGTGTGGACCTTCTGGTTTGTATATGCTCTGCATTCTAGAAAAATAATCCTAAAGTTAATACAGTACAGAAGCCAGAAATGTGAACATACAGTACCAGTCAAAAGTTTGCACACACTCTGGACATTTAGTAGTTTTTCATTATTTAAAACTTGTCTGCATTGTAGATTAATACTAAACTCATCCAAAATATGAAATACATGTAGGGGTTAG
>BRDA01044769.1:0-15821 GCA_036984385.1 Crenuchus spilurus
ACGTCTTAGTGTATTAGCCACAGTAACCTTGGAAACAGTGGTGCCAGCTCTCTTCAGGTCATTGACCAGCTCCTCCCATGTAGTTCTGGGCTGATGCCTCACCTTTCTTAGGATCATTGATACACCACAAGGTGAGATCTTGCATGGAGCCCCAGTCAGAGGGAGATTGACAGTCATGTTTAGCTTGTTCCATTTTCTAAAAATTGCTCCAGCAGTTGATCTTTTTTCACCAAGCTGCTTGGCAATTGCCCCGTAGCCCTTTTCAGCCTTGTGGAGGTTTACAATCTTGTCTCTGGTGTCTTTGGACAGCTCTTTGGTCTTAGCCATGTTAGAAGTTGGGAGTCTTACTGATTGTGTGGGGTGGGCAGTTGTCTTTATGCAGCTATCGACCTCAAATAGGTGTTTCTAATTTAGAATAATAAGTGGAGTGGAGGTGGACTTTTTAGAGGCGGACTAACAGGTCTTTGAGGGCCAGAATGTTTGCTGATTGGCAGGTGTTCAAATACTTATTTGCAGCAGTAACACACAAATAAATGATTAAAAAATCATACATTGTGATTTCTGGATTTTTTCTTTTAGATTATGTCTCTCACAGTGGACATGCACCTAAGATGAACATTTCAGACCCCTCCATGATTTCTAAGTGGGAGAATTTGCAAATTTGCAGGGTGTTATATATACAGTACATATACAGTATATTTACAGTTACACTGAAGTCTGATGGACAGCCACTTTAGATTTAAATTTTTCAAACTCTGTACAGTACCAGTCAAAAGTTTGGACACACCTTTTCATTCAATGTTTTACTTTTTAATTTTTTTCCTACATTGAATAAATAAACACTGAAGTCATCCAGACTGTGACTGAACACATAATGAATCATGTAGTAAACTTAAAAGTGATAAACAAACCAAAACATTTTTTAGATTTTACTTCACACAACTGATGTCTCAAACACATTAAGAGGCAATAAATGCAAGTCATGAACTCTTGACAAGACACAGCTGTTAACTGAAAGCCATTCCAGGTGACTACCTCATAAAGCTGACTGAGAAAATGCCAAGAAAGCTGCATCTAAGCAAGAGGTGCCGACTGTGAAGAATGTCAAATATAAACATATTCTGGTTTGTTTACTTGTTTGTTTACTAAATAATTACAGATGTGTTTACTCAGAGTTTAGATGACTTTAGTATTAATCTACAATGCAGAACAGTTTTAAATAATGAAAAATCACTGAATGTCATTAAGGTGTCCAAACTTTTGACTGGTTGTGTGTGTGTGTGTGTGTGTGTGTGTGTGTACTGATTGATTTGTTTTTGAATCTTTAAACTGAGCCTTTGATCTTTAACTGTGTTTCTTCAAGTCGCTGGAACATCGACTACACAGCGCCTCCCACTCATTGCAAGCCACACCCAACAGCACCATTCATAGCTTGGGCCCACCCACTCACCCACGATTGGCCGATTTATGGGCAGCAGCTCAGGTGGAGTCCCATCAAGTGGAAATGCTGGGACACATGGGGGTAACCCTGGCAGAAATGGGCTTCCCAGAATCATATGGGGAGGAGTTAGTTACAGAAAACGAATGCATCTTAGAGCAACAAGAGGAGGAGGAAGTGAAGGTATGTCAGTTTAATTATTCTTTTGTGATAAATACTATTTATTATGTAAATGATACTATGAAGCAGACACGTTTGATTATAAAGTACTTTGTTCTTGGCAGGCTTAGAAATCAATAATATTGTATTGAAATTGTTCAGACAAAATGCCATTTTACACCAAAGCCCCACTTCATCCTGTGATCAGCCAAGACCTGACTGTGGTGTCTGAAGTCAATAAAATGGAAAGCAATATGAAAATATTTAATAATTCATTAAATTCTGTTTGAAGATGCCTATCGTTTTGTCTGTTGTTCTAGATCAGGGGTCGGCAACCCGCGGCTCCGGAGCCGCACGCAGCTCTTTCATCCTTATGCTGTGACTCCGCATGCAGTTTTGGTCCCATGCCGTTTTTACCATCCAAAAACAGTGATACGCTGTATTAAAAGGAGATGAGTGGAGCACTAGGACCCAGCAAAAGTCCAAGCCACTCAAACTGAATTGTTTTCACTTTAAACTGCGCACAAGCTCACCGATTGGCTCTGCCGTTTCTTGTGAGTGGCCGTCTCCCCTGTCACTCCGTCAAACATGTCTAGACTTATAAACTGACGTTTTGCAATTTGGCCCACAATCCATGTTCACCTGCCACTGCAAGTTTTTAACATGTTAGATGTTTGTTTTGCCTGTGTTACATCAGCTAGACATATGTTAATATCATAGTTTCACATAGTATCATAGAATCAAAGTTTCATATTAAAATGCATTAACATTAACATCTGAATCTGTGTCTGTGTGCATGCCTCTATCAGTCTGTGATAAGCCATCCATTTACAAGCCTCCACGTGTAACTATTATCAAAATAATTCCGAATTTCTGCTTATTTTTACTCAAAAATTAGGTATAATTCTGTGTAAATGAGGTCTAGTGACCATACAGTCCAAACATAAGTGTAACACTGGTGATAAAGAGTTGAAGTGAAGTTGACTGCAAACACAGAATTTTTTTATTTATGATTAATATTCATTTCATTATTCATATTTACGATTAGTAGTTATTATTAGTACTGTATATCATTAATAGTAACTAGTATTTATTAATTAAATATAAATCATATGTAAGTAATGCATTAATATTTATTAATAATTAATAATAATAATATAATTTATGTACAAGCACCATATCAAAATGTGTTCATTACATAAATAAAATTTCTTTTTCTCTGTAGCACTTCATGAATTTCATAAAAATGCACTATAGTTGTTCATACAAAGCATAAAGATAAAAAAAACAAAAAAACAGTATAAATAGTGTTTTTTTCATTTTAAATGTCAAAAAGTATTTGCGGCTCCCAGTGTTTTATTTTCCGTAGAAACCGAGTCCAGATGGCTTTTTGAGTGTTAAAGGTTGCCGACCCCTGTTCTAGATCATTTGCAGATGCTTAATATTACATGTTTTTATTTGTAAATACTTTAGCTTTGTGTTAAGTGGTAAGTGTACCTCCAGCACCAAATATGTCCTGGTCAAAAGGAATCTACATTTGGGGGCATGTAGCCTAGTAAATATATAACAATAACAATGGCATGATTTTTTCCCTGTTCGTCAAGGAGGATGATATCACATTAACACTTGAACCTGAGCCTATGTCCATAACTCCCGTTCTGACCCCTCCACCTCCGAGAGAAGACCCTACCCCACCTGGCAGTGTGAGCCCGGCACAGGCACCAGCAGAGCTAATGGCTGAGCACATGTCCTTTGAGGTCACATCTTGCATCGTCCAATCTCTTGAGGAGAAAGAAGAGGAGGTGGATGAAGGGACCGTTGTCGTTGTGGCAACAAATTGACAGCTATATAATTACAGTAGAGCCTGTGGAAGTCAGAGAACGGAAGAGTCTTGAAAGAAAGTGGAACTGTCTTAATCTGAAATAATCAAATTATTAAGCTCATGTATACCCAACCCCCGTCCCACGGTGTATTCTCTTTTTGTCCCGACAAACACGGTGAAGGACTTTCATGGTGAGAGAGGAAATGACTTATACATTATTAAAGACTGATGGAGGACATAATATTGGCCCGAAAAGGCCGGGGCACGCTGGCAGAGACTGCAGAAGCACTGAAGTGAATATGATGTGTGACGGTTTTCCAGGGAAGACTGAAGTTTATGGTCAAAATGAGAGAGAGAGCCAGAAAGAGACTCTGAGGACACTTACAGAACAAAATAAGGAGTGCAATACTGAGATAACCAAGACAACCAAAAGAACGTGCATGCATTTTGAATATATAAGTGACTGAAATACCAGTAATACATATAGTAATAAGAAATACATTGATTTTTCTAATAAAAATGAAAAGCCAATAAAATGATATGTATTTGTATGTACGTACAACATGTATGTGTGCTTGTGTGTATGTATGTATGTATGTATGTGTGTATGGTTGTATGAATGTATGTATGTATGTATAAAAGTATATTATGAAAAACGACATATTATCAATTCGCCATTTGGCAATAATGTTGTGTGAAGTGTCTCCTATGTATTTTACCTCCAGCATTCACAAATACACACACACACTCCTAAAAACACTCATCAGACACATACAGTAGTGCTTGAAAGTTTCTGCATAAATATGACCTAAAACATCATCAGATTTTCACACATTGTGAACATTTTCACAACATTAGCCAATGTGAGAGAGGCCTTCAGTTGTTTAGAAGTTACCCTGGAGTCCTTTGTGACCTCGCGGTCTATTACACGCCTTGCTCTTGGAGTCATCTTTCCACTCCTGAGGAGGCCATCAATGGTCTTGAAGTTCCTCCATTTGTACACAATCTGTCTGACTGTGGATTGGTGGAGATGCTTTTGTGACCTTTTCCAGCCTGATGAGCACTAACAGCTCTTTTTCTGAGCTCCTCACAAATCTCCTTTGTTCATGCTGTGATACACTTCCACAAACATGTTGTGAAGTGCAGACTTTAACAGATCTCTGTTCTTTAAATAAAACAGGTGCCCACTCACACCTGATTGTCATCACATTGATGTAAAACACCTGACTCTAATTTCACCTTCAAACTAACTGCTAATCCTAGAGGTTCACATACTTTTGTCTCTCACAAATATGTCATATTGGATCATTTTCCTCAATAAATAAATGAGTAAGTATAATATTTGTGTCTCATTTGTTTAACTGGGTTCTCTTTATCTACTTTTAGGACTTGTGTGAAAAATCTGATGATGTTTTAGGTCACATTTATGCAGAAATATAGAACATTCTAAAGGGTTCACAAACTTTCAAGCACCACTGTACATGTGCAAACACATACATACACACAGTTGCACGCACAAAACAAATCTATTTTTCTTCTTTATATAACCAAGCACAATACTGCCCGACTGGAAAAAGTGCTGCCCTATTCAGCATCCATACTGTACTGCTACTTATAAAACTTATGCACTATTATGGACATAAAAGAATGTATTGTCTAATGAGTGATGAGATCTTTTCCCCGGTTTGTCTCTGTATGTTTCTTTTTGAGCTTTTTTTGCCTCACCGTGCTGCTTATTGATTTTCATGCAAGAACCTCACTGGACAGCAAATGACAATGGTTAGAATACATTTCCCATCATTCCCTACTCTATATACAACATAATATACAAACAAGAAGTTTGCAAGAACAGGATGGCTTGAAATAAACATGCAATATAGCAACTTTTGTCAGACATGGAAATATTCCAATAACCAAAGTTTAGTCGATGATTTTTTTGGTGACTTTATCAAATTAAAAACAGCATCATTAAGCATCGTTGTATCCAGGCTTTGCCAATAAATGGTTGGTTCAGCTTCACAGAAAATTGGCAAAAAATCCCAGCAAACCATAGTGCTGAAATGAACCGTTTAAAATGCTACTCTACTAAGCTCGTTCCTACTCACAGGTGCGTTTGCTGATCATCATTGAGCTACCTTAGCTAAATAACAGAGAGACTACTGTTTTGCACTCTCACTCCATGGTGGTTGCTCAGTGATGCTTTAGTGAAACCTACCCCAGGTTGGAAACAAGGGGCTAATTTGTTAATGAGCTAACATTAGCTTTAAACAATAGCATTATATTTGTTATTCTGACAAAAAAAACCTCTATTTCTCATTGTGCTGAATTGAACTTTTGACAGTCTTCTTGGAAATTCTTGATTTCATTTGTGGGTGGAGCATGAAGAGATCTATTACCTGTAACGAGTCAGAATGAGTTAAATTACCCCACAGACAATGTGAGTGTTTGAATAATCTGAAAGTGTATCTCAGCACTGAGTTTTGAACACAGTATATACATATACATTTGATGTATTATGTTGTTATGACAGACCATATGACTGTGGACATGATGGCTGACATACAACCCCAAATCAGAAAAAGTTGGGTCAGTATGGAAAATGCAAATAAAAAATGCAGTGTTTCTTATATTTACTTTGACTTTGTCTGCTCAACTTCATTTATTAACATGCATCCATTCCTGCATTTAAGGCTTGCAACATATTCACCAAAAAGTTTTTGAGCACTTTGTAATGTTGGGCATTCTTTCTCACAGCTTAATAGATACTGTGGCACTGAAGATAACAAGCAATGAAGTGTTTCATGTGTTATTTTGTCTCAATCTTCCTGCAAACATGTCTAGAGATGTGCAACATGATATAACACATTTGCTATTGTGGACAGGTCAGAACTTCAGACAGGCTAGTCCAGTTCCCGCACCCTCTTCTTCCACAGCCGTGCCTTTGTAATGTGTGAGCATGTGGTTTTGTATTGTTGAACAATGCAATGACGTTCCTGGAAAAGAGGTCTTGAAGGCAACATATGGTGCCAACACTCACGGGTGTTCATCTTAGGCTTGCACTTTTGTCCTTTATGCACTGAAGTTCCTCCAGATTCCTTGAGTTGTTTAAAGGTATTATGCACTGTAGAGGGAGAAATATGCAAATCTATTCCCATCCTTTTTAAAGGAACATTGTTTTTAAGCACTGAAGTAATTTTCTCACACATTTGTTGACAAATGGGAGATTGTCTATATTTACTCCTCAAATACTCATAATAATCATGTTTCCTCACTTGTTTGAAGTCACACCATATATTTGCATTGTCCATTCTGTCCCAGTGTTTTCTTATGTGGGGTTGTAGTAAAAAAGAAGGTTCTTCTTATATTATTGATTGCAGGCTTTTATCTGATCTTTTTTTGAAAAGCTGCTGTTTACTAGCAGATAAGATGTAAAGATATTAACTTGAATGACTAGTGAAAATGTGTGAGAAAATGAGTTGTTAATGGTTTTGATTAATGCAGAGTGAACACCTTGTCTAAAAACTGTTAAAATGATTGGACTTTGGAAATTATTTGGTGGAGGAGCAGTGTATTTCATTTTTAGTGCTAAAATCCATTATGCAACTGGAGCAACATTTATTTTTGTATAACTGATATATTGTATATGTAAATGTCTAAAAAGATGAGAAAAGGTCTTATAAGCATGTCATTACTGTGAAAGGAAGGAGACACAATTTTACTGTTGAGGAGTGTTTCATTTTAGCTCCTTTTCTAACACTGTTTTTAACACTGCTATTTTTTAACCAGTCTGCAGATATTTATCAGTAGCTGCTAGAAAAGTTAAGTTTAAAAACTGCATTTTCCCCAAATATTCTCAGTGTTTTCTTTTTTAAAAGCATGCTAACATCACTGTTAACATGTACTTGGATAGCAATATGTCATAGTCTCTCATATTACATTACAGTAGTAGTCTAGGACCTCTTTAGTTTTACTTTCTTTTAGAATGACTTTTGGGATATTACCTTTCCCCTAAGAAAAAAGTTTTGTTTCAAATTCAACCAATAAACTGCAAAACTGTCAGGACAAGAATTATTGGTTGAGCTGTTATGATAATTTATAGCCTCATATCCAGTATCTGTGTATTTCCACATGTTGTAAATAAACATCTTACTGTGAGAGTCAGTCACTGTATGGTTTTAAGTCTTCAAGCAAGACTAAAGTTAAAAAAGCCCCAGACGATATAAAATAAAATTACATTTAATTAAAATTCCAGTCAGGCTTAAGAGTCAAGATTTATTGCATAGTTAGTAAAATTCCATCAGTCTTAATTCATCATTCTGAGTCGAGTACACTTTCTAATTATCATTCTCATTATTTCTAAAAATAAAAACAGAATGGACATCAAAATTGGAAGTGCTTCTGGTTATTTATATGCATTTACAGCTCTACTCCCTTTACACCTACAGCTTCAGCTATTATATAGCAAAAATAAAGACAATTCAACAGCACATAAAACATAAAGACCATGTTCATTATTGATTAGAGTCCTTGGTTTAAAGACATGAAAGCAACCTGAGAGACTGAGAGATGAGAAAAGACAGAGGTTGAGAGAAAGGAGGGGCATATTGCAGCATTACAGAGTTACAATAAGTGTTAGGCAGCATCAGACTATTCATTGTAATCTTCCCACGTATCTTTTCCTATTTACTACATGCAAATAACTAAAATAAATATGCACAATCGAAGCATATTAAAATGAGCCTTAATAATAATAGTCTCAGAAGAGAGTGAATGGAGTAATGCAGATTTCATGGAGTTCTGCACAGCTGCACTGATTACCAAGAAAATGCTGCATGCATATTATATGGAAACTGCAGTCTTTGCAAGGCAGCTGCAGCACTTGAACACACCCTAAATTTAAGATAAAGTTTCAGTCTTGAAAAGTTCATAGGGCACCACCTGCTGGTTACATTTCATGGAGCAATTTAGAGGCTTGTGGATGGACCAACAGGGCACTGTTTGAATGGTCCTAAAAAGTCGTTCATGCATGATGATTACCTCATGAGTGTCTGAGCACTTGACTAAATGCTCATTTTTCATTTCTGATGGCCCACAACTACAATTCTTTTCTTGGGCTTGCCACAGAAAAGTGCATATGTGTTTTTAATATCAGCAGGAAGGGTAAAAAAGGTTTTAAATAGTTAAGAACTTTGAAAAAGCACTTAAAATATGTAGACAATAACAGAGTGACCTCATTCTACATTGGTACAGACATAATGTCTTTACACAGAATAATCAAAACAACTGTATACAGATTCACAGGTGCTCAGAGACAAGGCAGGTTAAATAAAAACCACAGAAGTCAAACATAATAGTAATAAAAAACACACAATAATAATTTATATTTAAAAAATCACAGCTCTTAAATCGGTTCCTCATCATCACTTTCTTGCTTGCCATCTCCTGTGTCCTCAGGGGTGGGTGGGAGGATAGAGAGAGGGATAGAGGGAGGGCAGGTTGTTGGCAGGGATGGGCTGCTGTTGGGACTTCCGGTTTCCCTGCTACTACTCCCTGTCCCGCTGCTGATACTTTCTGTAGTGGAGGTGCTGGTGTCCACCATTATGTCCCGCGATACTCCTTCAATCCATACCTCCATCTCTTCCTGCTGTTGGTTAAGGCCTACTGGAACTGGAGTAGGGGCATGAGCAGGGACCACTGGGACTGGGATGAGAGAGGAAGGTGAGCCTGGGGGAGAGACAGGAGATGATGGGACTGGGGAAGCCTGAGGTAGCTTGGAAGACTTCCGGATAGTGTTGCGGAAACTAGCCAGAGGCGGGCGTAGCCGGACACCGCTCCGAGTGGATCCCTCTATGGCTTTCTGAAGCTAAGACATACAGAAAACAATTATTAGGTGCACCTACATTTACCTTCTCTTTGGTCATCTCACCACACTTAATGTCCAGGTGCACTAAGTGTAAGTTTATAATTACTAACTGTGGATCATTTAATATATTTATAATATACAATATACAGCATTTAGCAGACACTCTTATCCAGAGTAACTTACAATTTCCGCAGTGTTACATTTAAAGCTGAATATAGTGTTAGGTGTCTTGCCCAAGGACTGTTATTGGTACAGTGAGGTGTGCTTGCCCAGGCTGGGGGTGGAACCCCACTCTGCCATATGGGAGACTATAAGCTCACTGCTGACTAGATGTTATTTGATTGGTGGACCATTCTCAGCCTAACAGTGACAACAGTGTGGTATGTTAATCTCTATTGTTCACCTCATGGGCGATGCTGCATCAAGAAAAGTCTGCTGACTGAAAAAATCCCCATACAGAAAAGCCATTGTCTGTAAATGTATGCCTACAGGGTGTACCAACGCGGCTGGTTTTAGTGTATACATACGAGTACTGAACAGTATGTTTGCATTCATGGTTGTATCTGTGCCTCTCTACCTCTTTCAGTGCCACCACTCCTACCAGCTTGCCTATACTGGTCACATATGCATGACTGAGTCCCAGTAAGGAGAACAATGTATGAGTCTGTTAGAAAAAGAAGAAGTAATGTTATACATCATAAGGTACTGTTCAAAACAGAGGAAGAGTTACATTTTAAACAATGTATAATGTACAGTCTTTACAATACGTACACACAGGTCTTACTGGTTTAAGTCAAATATGTATAAATGTTTCATAATAGAATCATTTGTCAATAATTCTGAATTAAGCTTCTGGAAAATCCATTTGAATGCTCTTACATATATGAACCCATTGATCTGCTAATTTAGAAGCCCAGTCACAATAACGTAACCTGGATTTAATAGGTATAATATTTAATGTGAGGATATCATCAAAACTGTATAAAAATGCATTTTTTATGGTTAGATGTAAAGACTATTTTGTTAGACTCAGTAAATTATGAGCTACACCAGGTCATAAAAAAAACAATTTACATTGGCCCAATGAAATGTCTGTGGGGGCCTTGAGCTTGACATATTTATTGGACAATAACAAAACATCCAGTAGCAGGTAGAGGCCAATCAATCTACAGCAAAAATAGCATCTAATGATCACATGGTTTCCTCTTGTTAATCTTACATGCCAGAACTGAAGGATTCTCTGTGAACCCAGCAAACAACAATGTCAGTGACACTGTAGATAATTAATATTTTGAAATGACAGAAGAAGCCACCAGAGACGTGTTGCTCTGATCAAACCAGCAGGACTGGCATTTGTTTACAGGCTCAGTAACTTGTGGCCTACATATAAAGATGAGTTTTATATAAGTCAAGAAGACATGCTAATACACCAAGCAGTCAACATTAAAACCACCTCCTCATTGCTACAGTAATTGTCCATTTTATTATTATTTATTATAAAGGTGACCCCATTTCAGGGTCCCCACAGAGCAGGTATTCTTTGGGTGGTGGTTCATTTTCAGCATTACAGTGACACTGACATCATGTGGTGATGTGTTAATGTCTGTTGCACTGGTATGAGTTGATCAGACACAGCAGAGCTTCTAAAGTTTATAAACACCTCACTGTCACTGCTGGAATGAAATTAGTCAACCAACCACAACTAATCAGTAACATCCTGTAGGTAGAATTCTGTGATCACAGATGAAGGAATAGAGGACGAGCAAACCAAACTGTGCAGCAACAGATGAGCTACTGTCTCTGATTTTACATTTACAAGGTAGACCAACAAGGTACATGTGTCTGTCACACTGCCTCCTCAGCCTCAATCCTAGCCCCACCTCAGTCACATGTTTCTATTTAAGTTTTGCAAGTGTTCTGTCTGTCCACGTGTCCTGTCGCCATGTGCATTTGTTTAAGTTCGTATGTCTCCATGTCCCCGCCCCAGTCACATCGTCATGCCCTCATGATAATCAGCACCTGCCTTGTCTGATCACACAGCCCTGTTTGCTCATCCCAGTGTGATTACGTGTGTTATTTAATCTCCCCTGTGTCTCTGAGTCTTTATAAGTCAGTGTAAAACATTTGTACATGTTGGTTTACGTCACTGGATGATACTAAATCTTCAGTTGTGTAATAAATACATTTAGATCTCACTGCTGCATCCTGACTCCTCAACACCCATGCCACAAATGTTACAATCTAATAGAGTGGACAGTGAGTTTTTCAGCAGCCACCCATACCAGCACAATTCATATTAACACACCACCACCACCACATCAGTGTCACTGCAGTGCTGATAATGATCCATCACCCAAATAATATTTGCATAATAAATGCATCTATATAAGAAGTTTGACTGAAAAAGGACTTTGAGCATAGATAGTATATATATATATATATATATATATATATATATATATATATATATATATATATATATATATATATATAGTATTGGATTTGAATGTTATGACGGGTTAGTGTGAAAATATGACTAGACTTGCTTAATGAAATTGAGAATTAATATATACTGTAATGGATTTTTAACAATAAAAATGATACCTGTTATGATAGTGCTTTATACACTACCAGTCAAAAGTTTGGATACACCTTCTCATTCAATCTTTATTTTTCTCCTACATTGTAAATGAATACTGAAGTCATCCGAACTATGCAGGAACACATAATGAATCATGTAGTAAACTAAAAAATGTTAAACAAACGAAAACATGTTTTAGATTTTAGTTCAAAGTAGACACACAACTGATGACTCAAACACATTAAGAGGCAAGTCATGAACTCCTGACAAGACATAGCTGTTAACTGAAAGACATTCCAGGTGACTGCCTCATAAAGCTGACTGAGAAAATGCCAAAAAAGCTGCATCTAAGCCAGAGGTGCTACTGTGAAGAATGTCAAATATAAACATATTCTGGTTCGTTTAACACTGTTTTGTTTGCTAAATAATTACAGATGTGTTTACTCAGAGTTTACATGACTTTAGTATTAATTTACAATACAGAACATTTTTAAATCATGAAAAAACACTGAATGTCAAAAGGTGCAAAGGCAAAAATTAAAAGCACCTGTATTTTTTCAACTGGAAAGTCTAAAATAACAGTTTAAATGCAAAAAACCCTTCAATATTTAGATATGGAAAATCCTATAAACACATTTTAAATATGACCAATTATTTTCATAAACCATACCAACGTCCCAAACCAACCAACGTGTTCACTGGGCTGAATGTAAAATACATACATATAAAGAAAATAATTATTCAAACTTATTCATTTTATAATTACTCTTCAAATGATATATATATATATATCAGTGATTAAGTAAATAGTTTAAACATTGCCTGAAGTGAGCTTTATATATGCTAATTCTCTCTGGTCACTCAAAGTCAAATTAGTATGCACAATTATAGAAAGAATAAATCTAGTGTTAGCCTAATTAAATAAATAATGAAAACATTGAAATAATATTTTTCAATACATCCAACACAATTCACAGCTCAAAGCTAAAGAAACATAGACGCTTGAAGTTCAACTTTCCTTGTGTAGTGATGTTCTCTCCACCAGCTGGAAAGGTGAGGGATCTATTCGGATCTGGTCAAGCTCTAGTGGCTTATCCATTTCTGACTCTTCCCATGCTTTAATCTGTTTCACACAATAAAAGATGAGAAAAACTGCAATGCCAATGTTCTTCTAACATCGCTAAATAAAAACTATACTGTTACTTCACAATATACAAAGCAAAGAGGTCTGTCCTATCAGCCAAGCACAATGAGACAAATGTAAAAGCATAATTCAACTGCAATTACAACCTCTTCCTGTGTCATTGTGTCAGCCAAAGGTGGAGGAGTAGGCTCCTATAGGAAAAACACATGTATATGTGTCTAAGACCAATGTCAGGGAAAATATAGTATATTGAGTTAGCCTCTTCATCCATTACATAACATTTTATTTGAGACTACACACTATGGGACAACAACACCTTATTCTAACAACTTCTTCATAATTGAAATATACTAGTGTGCACCTGTGCCTGACCCTCAGTCTGTATTTCTGAAGATGTGGAAAACAGATTGCGTAAGGTTCTTCTAAAAGACTGGAGGGGACCTTTATCTGGAGGGGAAAATGAGACAAAGACAAAACAAGGCTGCTGTACTGACAGGTATGGAACTGACTGTAAACAGTTGCTCTACAACAGGTATTTTCAAATCCAGTCCTGGAGGTCTGCTGTCCTGCAGTTTCCCTGCTCAGCTCACCTGGTCCAGTTCATCTGGTAATTGCCAGGTTTATCAGGCGTGTCTGAGCAGGGATATCATAAAATTGTGATGTGCACCAGTCATCCAGGACAAGATGTGAAGATCCCTGGTCTACACTGTTATAAACCCACAGAATGCAATAAATGTTAAGGAAGGACATATTTACAATTTACATCAATAATCCTCATCATTTCCTGTAATTATTTTCTAGTGACAACCTCCACTTACCTGGGGTGGTGTGATTAGTGGAAGGTTCTGGAGGCTTTGGCGAAGGCAAAGGGCCATTCCTTTCCTCCTGAATGGGTGTACTCTGTAATGTTAGTATACAGCAGTGAGTTACCCCGATAATGGTGAGACAATTGTGTGCTTTCTTAGAGCTGCCATTCATTCGACATGTAAAGAATATAATCTAATAAATCTGAGCAACTTGGGCATGCAAACAGCCCTGTTTGTCTGGTGGGAGATTAAATTGTTAAGAGGAAAATGACATATAATGTATGAAATGTATTATTAAGTATTAAATTATTTAAGGTGAAGATAACCCATAAACATCCTCAAAAGAAAGAAGAAATTGAATTATTATTATTTTTGGGGGTGGTGGGAGGCAAAAATGTAAAGTCAATGTATTTTTGAAGACCCCACAATTTTTTTATGTACACTTTACACATACAATGACATGTCACTTTATGGTAAAATCAGAACATAAACTACAAATAAAAAACTGTACAATAACATGACAATTTAGTTCACTTTTTAAACTCCACACTCATCTGTGTGCTGGTGCAACAGCGCTAATAGTTTTTCAGCACATGATCCAGTTCATTACTTGTGGTTTAAACTATGTGTATAGATGGCACAATCACACTGTGTTAAGTTCAACATTCTTCAATAAGACATACTGTCACACCCCCGCATGGGCCTCGCCCCTTTTCCTTGTGTTTTGATCCATTTTTCCTCCACATGTCTGTCAAACATCATGTCTCCACCCCCCTGTGGTGTCACATCATTGTTCAGGTCTGTTCCCTCATTTGTGTCCAATCACTGCCCCTATACAGCCTCCTCTTGGTATCATTGTATTCTTCAATCAATGTATGTAGTAGCATTGTGTTCACCTCTGTCTAGTGTTTTGTTGTACTAATTTAAAGCTAGTTTGGAATCTACTTCTGTCTCTACCTCTCCATCCATAGTCACTTATTTGTGCTCTACCAAATGGTTGAGCAGAAAGATAAAGGGTTAAATAAAAAATTCTCCAAAAAGGAATGGAGGAAAATAAATGAAAGAAATGATAAGGTAAAGACAAAATCTCAGCTTCTGAATCATTAATGCATGTATAGCTACAAACAGAATTCATTATCTGAACAAATGGAATAAATCTCACACCTTATCACCTCCACTTTCTTCTCCTTCTTCATCCACAAAGGCAAAGGATTCCCAGCTGACCTTGGCACATGACACTTGACTTAGCAAACCTTGTTTATGCATAAGGACCCGTCTCTCTGCTGACAGCCACCAATCACTGAGTGCAAGAAGCTCAGCTCGATCAATGCTGCCCAACAGGATCATAGATTCTGAAGAGCACAAACAAGTGGGATTATATGTAATTATATACTACAAGTAGTTCATTTGTTATGTCTTAAAATGGTTTACATTGGACCATGGCTTTGGAAGTCAAATCTATTTAAATATCGAAACTATAATATATTGGTATTGAACATTTGTGCATCCTTTAGAATGTTATGTGAAAGCATTTTGCATAAATCTCTCCTAAAATATCATCAGATTTTCACACGAGTCCTAAAATTAGATTAACTCACTAAACTCTCTTTATTCCAACCTTAATGAGTCTATGCTCACACTACATTTATGCAAAATATAACTGCTTTTACAGAGTTTGTGTTGAGGTAGAGAACAGGACCCCTAAGTTTGATCTCACCCCCTCACCTTGCTCTCTCTCTCTCTGTCTCTCTCTGTGTGTCTCTCTCTCTCTCTCTCTCTCTCTCTCTGTGTCTCTCTGTCTGTCTCTGTTTCTCTCTCTGTCTCTCTCTCTGTGTCTCTCTCTCTGTCTCTCTCTCTCTGTGTCTCTCTCTCTCTGTCTCTCTCTCTCTCTGTTTCTCTCTCTCTCTCTGTGTCTCTCTCTCTGTCTCTCTCTCTCTCTGTCTCTCTCTGTGTCTCTCTCTCTCTCTCTCTCTCTCTCTCTCTCTCTCTCTCTCTCTCTCTCTCTCTC